>VYYJ01002997.1:0-18442 GCA_021029165.1 Cyphoderus albinus | reverse complement strand
CCATCACATTGAGAACAATCGCGACATTCATAGTCGAAAAATTCCTGTAAAATTTCAATGTCAAAGTTGAGTTTATTAGAGTGAATCAGCTATAGTAGATCGTGGTGGATGGTGATGAAAGGAACGATAATTTCATTACTGCTTGTCCGTGAACTTCATTGATCATAATTTTCAATTTATACAGATTAAAAGTATATTTTCTTGTTTTCTATATCGAGTCTCAAGAGTTGTCTATGTCATGTCACTCACAAGTATGACCGTAATAGATTGAATGGAAGTTTTACTGCGACCGACTGATTGGATTGGTTCATTTAACGTTAAGTACGATTGCGTTTAGTTAACAAAAATAAATAAACCTTGATGTCATTGGATTCGTTTGTGCTAAGAAACTTTCTTCAAGGATGTACAGCTTTGTTTTATTTACGGATTTCTATAAAACACAGCAAACTTCATTGATTTAGAGAGACAAGGGTGTTCATTTCATGTGCATGCAACAAGTTGAAAAATGCGAATGAAAAATACTTCAGTTGATGGATTTGCGATTTGTTAGTTTTTATTCTCTAATATACTCACATTTAAGTAATACAACAACAATCATGATTGAATCTGAATGTGACAAAGACATACCGGACTACAGAACATACAATATACAATATTATCTTTTATAAGTAATTACGCTTCAGGACTTTATTTATATAACAATGAATATAATAAGAATACAACAAAATATCTGACAGGATTAAGACGAGCATGATACAAGATGATTTTACAACAACATAAAGATATTTCTCGAAAAGAAAAAACGATTTCAAAATTATATTTATATATTTTTATACATAAATATAATGAAATATACATGTATGGCATTTTACTCGAGCTTTATCGTAATTGTTTTAATAATGTGTCGAAACGTCTGTAATATACTTTAAAATGTGTATTCTTTGTGTTCTGTGTACTTTAATTAGCATTATCAATATGCATGCACATAACTTTGTTTGCACGAATGAAATTAATGCATCTTTGTATCCTATTACACAGCGTACTACTCGAACCTGCAGGAGGTTGAGTTATCCAGGTAGAAGTTTTTAAGTAATTGAAATAATAACAATAAGTTTTCTTCATCGACGATTTGGATACATTTGTTGCGATTTAAGTCTAAATAGAATTTCATTGGAGACCTTACGTTACATAACGAGACAAAACTTTTAAAAAGCGACTTATTCTGTAAAATGAGAACAATGCGAACTCTGAAAATCTTTACAATGTACATACGTTTAAAAAGTCGGAAATCAATTAAACTCAGTGTTTGTTTTCATAAAATATCTCGCAATTCCACGAGCATCGACTTTGATAAGCAACTAAAATGACTCCTAACCTTTTATGTAACTAACCCTAATATTCCATAGCAAGAGTGTAATAATTATTGTACATTTCTATTTAAAATGGTTTCCAGTTAACATGTGAAGACAGTGTAGTGTTACTTAATAATTCACTATAAATCTTCAGTTACATTGTTGACGCTCAACAAGTGCCTTCTGCATTTTTCGAATTTGTGTACATCTGTCTAATTAATAAGTCATTAACTTTTTCTTAGATACAGCTACACAACAAATCAATACTTTCACAGGGAAAGCGGAAAACTATTTCCGCTATGCTTAATAAAACGTTCAAAATGTACACATACATTGATTATTGATTAAAATGTATTCATACCTGCCCAAAGGTAGGTCTACAAACTAATTAAAACTTGCAAGAAATGCGTTGCTAAAACATTCTATTACAATTAGTTAAAAATGCATTTCGAATAAAACTTCTTAATGTGGTTGAACGACTTAAAATATTTAATCTATAAATGTACTGATTACTATTTGTAATGTAATAATAGTCATTGTATTGTATCATCATCATCACCAGATAATATTTAGAGTTGGTATTTAACTTACGAGAATATTGTTTTTACAGTTTCACTCTCATATCAATAGTAATAATATAATGTCAGCAATCTAATTAGCTAATTAACTGACGCTAATTCTTTCTTCTTGGTAACCATTTCACACTACACAGAAGAACAAAAACAACACGCCGAGTCAAGCTGTATCATACTTAAAATTAACAATTTCATGCCCCAAAGTCAAAGTCATTAAAATCTAAGTGTTGCTTTTTTAAAACATTTCCTTCCTCCATTATCAAACATATTGCACTCCATCAAACTTGTCCAAAAATATTAAACTGCTATTATCTCTGTGTATTTGGTAGTATACTGTACATCATCATCTTCTTTGTGAAATTACTCGAAGCTTCTTCCCAATTCTTTAAATACTATGGTTTATCTATCCTAGCATTGTCCATCATCATCATCATTCTCATCAGTACCTCATCATTGCCAGGGACTGACGTCAGTTCAACATCAGTGTTAAAACAATGCAATGTGACACATGAAGATAATTTACCGCTAGATATTTTTTATAACTATTCGTAGCAGTTCACAATAATAATAATAATTATATTATTATTCTACAGGAAATATTGTATTAAATCATTCGTATTTATGGCATGTATCACCATCATTATTCACTGATTATTTATCGTTTCGACTTCATCTTCCTTAAAAATTATCATAAATGGTATCCTATTTAAAACTGCAAAACATTGTGGTTCGCTCAACTCAAAGGATTTTTCCTCAATTTCATTGTCCCTTTCTTCCCAAAAATTTACCATGCTGATGCTGACTTGTCTTGCCGTCGATTGTGATGTGTTCGGACAGAAATTGGAAAAAGTCAAATTTTGGTCTTAGTTTTTACAGAAGATGGGAATACGACGCCTTCACGACCGATCCAATCTTTTTACCTTTGTTGACCAGTGAGCCTGCCTGACGAATCTTGTTACTGTGTGTACAATACATACATAATCAGAATGTGATTGACAATTGAATTCCAAACGTTTTGTGTTTTTGTATGACGTGTGTGAATCAATCTTTGTTTGTGATTATTTTGTGTGGGAAGAATTTTTTGGTTTGTAACATCATTATTAAAGCACCAATACTGACAATTGACAAAATGACATGAAAAAGAATATTTTGAGTGAGTGTGTGATTTACATTAAAAATTCAGTTGTTTTGTGTTTTTTGAGATTGTGAGTTCATGCGTTTAAATAAGAGTGCAGGAAGTTGTGAATAAAATGTGCGTATTGTAGTGTTGATAGTTGGTAATGTAAGATAAGATAAAATACTGTAAACAATGTTAAAAGGTGTGATCAAGTTTTTTAATACAAGCTTTAGCTTACTTATCATAAGAAACTGCATTTGTGCTCGAAATCAAGTTCGTTTATATGTGAAGATAAATGTTTATTTCCGGAGCTGGAAAGGAGAAATTGCTTGAAGAAAAACAGGAAGAATAAAAGATCTTTTTTTTGAGTTTCACATGAAAATAGATTTTTTCGAGTTGAGATTTAGATTTGCATGGAGTAAGTTTGCGAAAAAAGCTTTTAGAAGAAAAGCTACAGATTTACCGCGGCCTAGTGTAGAGTAGTAGCAGGCAGAATAGAAGAGTGCACTTCAGCTTAATTCTCTTACACGAAACTATTGCATGGGGCATTTACATGAGTGGTTAACATTAATTATTAATTAATTGCAATCCAATCATGCTGCTTTGATGCTTTGTTAAAATAGTTTCTCCCCTTGCTGCACAATCTTGGCTAAAGGCTTAATAACGCGGATTTTTCTTTTCATGCACACGACGCAATCAGAATGTGAGTGAAGACAATTCGTGCTTTTGCAAACGCATTCTTAGCATTACTTGACGTTCACCCGTTAATTAATACAATATCGATTAAGTTTAGTATATAGTATAATAATATGTATGTAGTTTTAAATAAAGTAGCGTAAGATACTTAACGGTACGAAACAAGGACAAAATGACATAAATCAGCTTGACGGATACGGTGTAAAAATATTGCTGACATTAAAAACGCTGTCATTTATAATACCTAAAGCATACTGACTGACAGATGAATAAGAGTAATACTGTGATTGTACTGCTCTGCGGACAGTGAAAATAAACAATGATTAGGATTATTACGATGACACAGTGATTCAGCATTCGAGAATGACCGATTACAAATCACAAAGAATGAAAGTAAAACTCATGACAGTGATAAAAAAGAGTCGGTGCAAGAGCGCACATAGAACTACGGAAGACCAAGAGAATTCCGATCATTTTCAACATGCTTCAAAATCTAATATTACATAGCAAGTAGCTATTAAATAACAATTTTTATAAAAAAATATGAGAAGACAGACAGTTTTTCGACATGTGATCATGTATAAGAAACGATAAAAGAGCGTACAAATGTACATTACATTTAAGAAAGTATAGTGCAGTAAACTGATGATGATACGACATTTAACATTACTGTAAAAACAAAGAAGACGAGTAGAAAAAATACAATGAGAAATTCGAAAGAAAGTGAATTTCACTTAAATTGTGTCCACACCAATGAATTAAATAGTTACTTAATAGTGACTTAATAGTTAAATAATATACTGGCAGATAGAATACAGATTCACGCTTTAACGAGCCACACGCACGAAGAAGGATCGAATGCAGATAGAGAAGTTATGACGGGGGTGTTGACGGAAGGTGGTAGTAGATTAAGTGCACTAAAGACGCTGAGTGAACCTAGAGAGGATTATCGACAGATTTATAAGTTGGTATGTAATCAAAGAAACAAGAGAAAAGTGGAATTTTGAAATATTTTTGAGGTTAAAGAAATGCAAAAGTTACTTTCTAAATCCAATTTTCACATTGATAAATCAAGAATTTTACAGAAGAAAGCAGCTTGCTTTCTTTTATCATTTTCACACGCCTTAATTGAAAGCATTTCAATTCCATTTTTTATATTGCGTTGTAACTAAAATTGTAATGTAAGCAGCTTTTTTTGCATTGTATTGTACATTTTGGCAGACTACTATCAAGTCAATTTGACAAAAACTATTGAAACATGAACATGTTTTAATCATAATAAATTTAATTTAATAATAAAAATTTGCTTTGGCTTGTAAGTATGTTTCGTTTTTGCTTTTGCTTTAGCATGCACCCTTGAACTGGCTTAAGTTTATAATTTCATTGTACTTCACTGGGGCATTGTCAGCTTACAGAGATGGACGAGTCAAATATAGGTCCATTAAAATTTGTTCGTTAGTCTTTATTTTTTTAGGAATGGTCTTTGGATTGGATTGGATGGTATATACTTTGGGAGTAAACAATTTGGTGTTAGTTTCTCTACTGGATACTACGTATTTAAGGAATTCAATATTCAGTTCACACAACTAATCTTAATTTAATTATCCCATAGTGAAATGACGACCCGACAAACAACTAAATGATTATATCTTTAACTAAACAATTAAAGCGTGCTTGTTGCAAAGATTGCTTAAATTAGGGAAGTGTGGTAAAAATGTATGATGGAAGATGAACATGTTACTTTTTATGGTAAATGTAAATATGTAGGTTTAGTACGGAAGCATGACAATAACGTTTAACTAATCGTTAACTACGAAGGTTACGTTATCTAACCAACTAATTGTCAGGAGACAACCTAATTAATGAAAATTAGAAACTTATTTCTCTTCGCTACAAGGTAATGTGTAATAATACTACGCCAATTAAACACCACGATTGACTAGCAAAATTGCCACACTCCACGCACCAACAAATGCTAACAATTATTGTTCGATCGCTTGAATTACTGCAGAGTTTCTAAGGTTTAAAACTTAATTTGTGTGATGATTGCCTAGTCTAAGTATTGAGTACTTTAAGATTCGTTAAATTACAAAGAACTGGTTGAATTACGTTTTAATACTACTTTCACATTATACGTGTAGAGTAAATGGCAATAAAAACTGGCAAAAAATGTAATGTTTCGAATACAAAATATCAGTTCACCATTAAATTGTAAATTGAAAAAGAAAGAAAATATTTTTTTTCCGAAGAGTGAAAGAAAACTGCACAAGAGATCACATTATACAAGAATGAGTGACCGTTTTGCCAGTTGAATACAAGAGAGACAACAGTGAATATTTAACATTGATTTATTTAAAGATAAAAGGGACGGTGCAGCAGGGTGAAATACTTTCTCTAATCACAATTACACATGGAGTGGTAGGGCGAGTTAAAACTAGCCGAGGTGAGAGGTGATAATTGTTTGAGAGGAAAAATAGCTTTGGTTAGCTATTTGGCTCGACTTACTTAAAAGTTGTACTCTTGTTTGAAACGACAGAGCGATAGAGAGATGATGATGCCTTAGTAGATGATGGATGAGATGGGGTTGATGAGACATGAGGTTGTGTCCTAGTGGCAGTGGTCGGAGCACCACTGGTGTTGCTGTCCAAATGTTTTTGCCCGGTGTTCGTTTGGTAACTATGAGTGCGAACAGAGGACCGAGTGGTCACCCGAGTAGAGATGACATTGTTATTATTATGAGAAACCGTAGGGAGAAGCTGATTGTTAAGTTTCCCTTGCGGATGATTACTCGGAAGTGATGAAGATGACGATGATGACCCTTTGAGGTGTGAAGCCTCACTACTCGGCTTCTCTGCCAATTTTTGTGAAGTAATGCGCTCATGAGGCTCAACCGAATTTGAATTGACATGATTCCGATTTTTTGCCCGAAGTGTTCGTGGACATGGATTATGAGAGTCTCGAGGAGCTGTCAACCGAGACAATGACCGCGTCACGGGGCGGTTCACTGGAACGCCGGAGAGCAAGCCACCGTTTCTACTGCATAGATAATCGTTCAGGTTACGTTGATGTTGGTCATGCTCAATGCCTAATGGCTTAGAAGGGGTATTCAAGTTAGAGGTAGCAGGAGTTTCGGAAGTGGATAGCGTCACTTTCGACAATGTCAGTAGCCGTGCAGACCCACAGTTAGCATCACGATATGGCCTAATCGTACCAATGGCAATCCCATACGTCACCAGCGCAGCGTAAGAAAATAATCAGATCATACAACCCGGGTCAGTTCCAAATGTGTCAATTGCTATTGCGCTACCGCACCGGTAATTATCGAATTAATTTTTGTTAGAGTTTTCTCTCGCGTACTTTTTACATTTACACTCGCTCTGTTACAATTTACCAAGGGTGAATGCTCAAAATATCATAAAAACCAAACCAAAACACCAAGAAGCAACACCAGTGTGATTTTTTAGAAAACAAAAGAGAGCGTCAATAATAAATGCCTTAATGAGACAAATTAAAGTGGATTAACTCGCAGTGACGAAAAAAATTAAACTAAACAGAATGATCATTGTGGATGTTATGTGAGATCGAGATGAGACTACGACGGAACGTTCACAGGAGCAAACCCACCCTTTCTTTATCTCATGGCATAGAATGGTATTTTCCCTTAATCAGGAAAGTCAGTAATATCAAGGTGAGGTGATGAAACCTAGCCTAAAACAGTTACAGAATACCTATGGAAGTGGTAGTATTGAGCAAGGTGTGGTACGGTGTGGTTAAACCAGGATTTCATTGTGCATTCGGTAATTGTCTAACGTTTTATATAATGGATTGTGTAGCAGGGATCGAGTTTAATTTTGTGTGCAGGAAAAATAGGAACAGTTCATAATAGAAAATACATCTTTTTCCAAATAGATATATAGGCAAAAGGATTTGAATATCTTTTTATGACTACAAATTTTTGATTGTTTTAAAGGATAAAAAGTTTCCATAAAAAATTTTGCCATAGATGAAGACGTCAGCGAGCTCCACCTTAGAGTAAACCACATCACGTTTCGAGAAAACTGAAGCATGTGTTAAATTAAAACAGCAAATAAAAACGGTTTCTAAAAACAAATAAATACCCAACCAGAAAATTTAAACAAAAGCAAATCAAAACCGAAAGCAAATCTAAAAAAGACCCATAGTAATTTGTATAGAGCAAGATTCCAGTTCGATGGAAAGCTTGAGGTTTTAGTCCCACGCACTAAATATCAAATACTTTGCAAAGTCATAAGCAACGCGTACCTCTTGCTGGAGGTGGATGATGGGTTCGTTCCAGCGGCACGCTTCAGTCGTGACGTATCCCGATTCGTATCCGCCTGTAAATTGCGCCTCGAATTATTGACACCTTTGAGTGGAAGAAAATTACGGCTTGGCCCACTGGAGCTGCTGCCGTTCGAGCTGTTGTTATTATTGTTGCTTGTACTAGCATTGTTGTTCATGTTCCCAGACACGTTAGCTCTGTAATTCGTAAGTTGAAACCAAAATAAAAAAGTTTTAAATGCTTAATAAATGTCTTTATGCAAAATTTCAGGAGTAACTAGTTAATCAAACAACAATAACGTACTGTCGCATGGCCTTAATTTGGTTCAACATGTCACCCTGTGTCATTTCGTTTTCAGCTTGGGCGTCCTCCTCTGCTTCCCTGGCCTCATCGGCATCGTCCTCAGCTTCTGCCGCAATGCGCTAAATGGGTTTAAGTTTAATAATATACCATTAATTCTAAGAGCTACTAATTTATACATAAAATAATACTAGGTAGGAAGGAGTCTATCATAGAAATTGTAGAGATTAAATAGGATTTTTCTGTACCTCAGCCTCTGCATCTTCCAGCCTCATGGACCCCACCTGGGCCAAAATGGATCTAACGCCACCAGTAGGACTGACGTTGGCATTGGCATTTTCGTCCACTAATGTACCCTTCTTTTTGGCACTGTAAATTGGCCACTGGAATCTGGGGGCTCCATTGTTATTCTGATGATTATCACGAACCTGACGATCTCCCTGCTGCCTCAATGATTGTTCTTTCCTACAAGTAAACAGCAAAAGGAGAGAATTATTAAACTACTCGAGAGTTAAGTAAACAAAGAAAAGATGTGTGTAGGGATTCTGAAATAAAACTTTTTATGAATGAATTTGGAAATCATGAGTCATTTCATCATTGGCTTACTCTTCTAGCCACTCCTGTTGCATTCCAATCACGGACCCAGGTCTGCACAAGCGCACCCACGCAATAGCCTCCCTCGCTGTGAAGTTATAGTGCTTTATTATATAGCAGCCGATGAGAGATCCTGTTCGTCCCAGTCCAGCTATTTCACACAAACAAATAAATCAAACACATTTTTATGGTTATGTATGACGCCATCATTTTTTTTTGTCCATTGTACAGTTAACCACTAGCGACTTTGAAAAAAAATACCTTTGCAGTGAACAGCCACAGCACCCTGAGTCCCCTCCGAGATTTCCAAAAATAATCTCATGATTGAATCGCTGGGAGTACTGCCATCAGTAAAAAACAAGTCTTTGTGCTGGAATCCAGCGTTGGTAAACCGCGTCGCATCATAGAGTTTGCGATTCAGTCGAACAATCGCTTTCACGTTGTTCGAACGAAAATACGAGAAATATGCCTCAGGTGCATGTAACGGATAACCGTTCAAGATCTTTGTTTTGGGATGAGGCCCACAAAATGCAATAAATTTCTCAGGAACGATCCAATTTAAATCGGCGTTCTCCACTCTCTGTATGAAGCAAATCAATAAAAATCAATTACGGGCTTCTGAACGAACCGTGAAATAAAGACGGTCGGAATAGAATAAATCTGTTTATCGCATAACTTTTGGGGTCATGTTTTTGTAATATTTTATTACCTCATAAAACTCATACTCATCCACATCGAAATCGTCAAAGTCAAAGAATTTGCACTGCAGCGCTTTGTGCAGTCCGTGGAATACGTCCAACAGTGTGATGTAAAAGGAAGCACTTCCAAATGATGCATCTCTACAAAAGCACAAAAATATTATTTGTTATGCTAATTAATTCTCTATTTCTCCACAAAATCACGTCATTCTGCCATTTTCTAATTTTGAAGTTTTTTCACTGATTGTGATTAGTAAATATTTTGAATAGATAAAAATACCTGAACGACACAAATGGAGGGGCGGCTGGCCCCAGTAAACATCGGTATGCTTCTTCGGGAGTTTTGTTCATGTAAATAATCGCATAGCCCCCAACTAGGAACGCTGCATTCACCCGCTTGTGAGGATCAGAACTGGTGTAGTGAATGATTCTCTTGCGATGGAGGGAGGGTGCCTGTTCATTTAATGACTAAATTTATGCAATCTTTCCAAGTGAATATGTAAAAATGTTAAAGACGCATATTATTATGCTAAGCACTTACTCGTAGCTTTGCATTCAACTTTTGACAGTAGCGGAAGAGCATTGCCAAGTTGAGGGGACCAAAGTCCGAATTGAAGTTCTCGTACACGAGCTCATCGTCAATCGAGAAGTAATGAGTGTTGTTCGTTGATTTCAGCCGGTAGTGGCCTTTCAACGTGGCGAAATAGAGTCGTTCTGAAAGCACAAAGGTGGAAATGATTTTAAAATATTAAACGTAAATAATTTTCTCTTCGAGAGTTTGGAGATTACAGCAAATTAACAACTTCTGGAAAGTGAAAGTGACAAAAGACTTCTTTAGTTACATACCCTTGATAATCTCAGCAGCATACAAAACCGCAGACTCCCTGATCTCGTCATCGAAAATGTCGTCGTCCATCGAAAATTTGTTAGTTAGTCGCCAAAGAGCTGGGCGAAACGTCTTGACTTCAGTTTATCCAAACCGGTAATTTAAGCTAGAAGAAATAATAATTTAAAAGTCTGAATTTGTTGTGAAATATACTTTATTTTGGAATTTTACAGTTACAAAACAATTTTTTTAAATGTTTACACTTTTCCCTAATTTTTTATTCCTTAGATAAAATTCACGCAATTTCCTTCCACGTTTCAAGCCAATATGCTATTTCATAATATGAAACCTATTATATTATGCAACCTTCTGCTCGGAAACATTACGTTGTTTCGTTTACATTCGAGAGGCAATTAACAATGGTCTTGTTCATCAAATAAGTATTTAGCCACAGTGTTGGGTTTTTAAGAAGCAATACTGACTACTAAAAACTGTTAACTACAGCCATATTGTATACTGACAATGGAGTACGTTTGACATTTTAAGCCTTTTGTTGAACTCGAGCCTTTGTCATTTCGTTTTATTTCATTTTATGTAAAATACATACATAATTAAGACCTTCTACCTTTTAGTCTAAAACTTTTAGATAAAAGAACCAACGAACAGAACAGTGTGAGAAACATGAGAAAAAGGTATGTATTAGGTCATCAACCACATTAACAAGAGCTTCGATTTCTTTACTTAAGACTTCTTTCATCAACGGTTCCACTTCACTCAAATCTTTAAACAGTCATGTCATGTCATTGTAAGAAACGAAATGTGGTCCATGATTTATTTTTATGATTTTCAGTTTATTCAGCACGGACAAATCGCGTTGCTTCATTTTAGTCTAGTCACAGTCTAGATAAACAAAGAGCGTTAGTTAATGTAACACGGCATATAGTACATATGTATGTACTTTCTATGTTAAGTAAATGTACATATTGTGCATTTATATGCTGTTATGAACCGGAGGAAGCAAGCACATAAAACTTTAATTTAGATTTTATATTGATTCTGTGCTTGCGCTTACGTCAAACGGATCCATTTTTACTCCTAGAGAGTTTCACTAAAGTGCACAAACGTCTTTAAGACGGCAGACAATAAAAGGTCACTAATGCTAAAAACAGTTCAGTTAACGTCTAATTAAAAATGTTATTTTTCAGCAGACTTGTCTGGAGAAATTGATCATTATCTTCATTGTCTCGACGAGACAATTTTATTTTTACTTCATGTTCACTCTTTTTGTTACGTATTTTTTGCAGTCACAGTGACGATAATGGCTGGAAGAAATGCACACGAACATATTGATTGCACATGCACACCGAATTAAGTGGACACATTCTTAAATGCGGAATGAATAATTTAATGCTGATTGATGGCACAGACGAGAGGTTAAATTATGTAGAAGAGTAAATTAATTACCTAAATGAACAAAACACGGTTGGCTGAAACACCAGTAACATTTCTGAACATTTTTTGAGCTGTTGAATGATGAAGATGTTTTTCAAGCCGATTAATTTGTTTTGTTTGCTGTGATTGTGATGGAGAGAATTTATATGAGGAAGCTATTCCTCTGTTAAACCATAGTTCACATAATTATTATTTATGATTAAACATCCTGTGCACAAGCTTCAAATCGAACTCCACATTGAAAAAAGTTGCGATTTTGCAGCTTCTTCATCTGACCTAATCTATGAACCTATATGAGACAGATGAATGCAATAATAAAAGTAATATGGGAATGGGAAAACAACATGTTTAAAGGAAAACAGCACCAGCTTAAGCTTTACTTTTTTATTCGGGCAATGTACATGTGCCTTATGTTATTATTATTGTTGTTATTATGTTATGTTTATGTAGAATATCCATGTACAAGTCGTACATTCACTTGACTGACTGCCTTTTTGTATCCCAGTTTAACATAACTACAACCGAGCTACACGAAGAAAGAAAGAAAAAATTGTAACCCTGTTTCTACAACGTACCATTTTATGTTTGTTGAGTCAGTTGGGTTGAAGTATAAAAAAGCAGTTTGTTGAGGTGCATTAGTAGCGAACTTGTTCCCTAAAAACCAAGATCGTCAACGTCGTGAGTGCACTGTCAGTTCCTCAGTTCCTCCACATTTGGTATACTTGTTTCAATACCTACTCACATTTAACAAGTCACACTCATAGTATCTATAAGGTCGAGTATTATAAAAGCGTTAGCAAGGAAGAACGAAGACGATCACGATGCATGAAAATAATTATGATGTTTTAAAGGGAGAAAATAGAGGAACAGGAACGAGTAACAGACATCATGAGCAACTGTGAACTGAAACTGAACTCAGCTTCAGCTTCTTCGTCATCCCATCAGAAACATTATATAATAATATGATTGTCAATAAATAAAAATGTTTCACTCTGTATGACTACTGGGGCAATGTGCACTGTCCAATTTAATTTGTTAAGTGAAGAAGAGTAAGAAATGGCGATGTGATTCTGAGCTTAGACTTTATAAAGTATGTTGCTAGGCTGGACGAGTTGCTCAGTTGCTTGTCTTCGTTTTTATGCAATGCAAGAGCAACAAATCTCTTCCTTTCTACTCTTACTCTACTGTCTCCACTTTTACATTTACTATTATAACTGCGTGCACACACACAATTCAACCCAACTCACACGACAAAGAATGTCGACGACGAGTCAGCATTTTGGAGGAATGAGGAGTGAGTGGAGTGAGTGGAGTGGAGGTTTACCCGAATCTGCCAACGTTTCTTTGCCCGAGAGCACGGCCACAGTCTAAAACTAATGGTATACTCTGATACGACTATGAGACCATTCGACTGCTCTTGTGCAAATTGCATGGATGGCAATGATGTGATGTTATTAAGTTAATTAATAGGTACCTGCTTTTTTGCCTTGCTTCCCTTTACTTTTTCCTTTGCTTTCATCTCAGTCGGCAAGTGCAATGGTATCGTAAACTATGTGGAAGACTTAAAAGAATGCATGTGCAAAAAATGTTCTCGCTTTCTTTAGCTCAACCTCGTAAAAGTGAGTCGGTAAATTGCCGAATCCATGTAAATGCGAAAGGAGACTAAGAGTCTGCTTGTCTTTCGTTTCATTTCATGTCCCCTCCTGAATCTTCACGTCGCTCCGGCTCGGCTTTCGGCTCTTTAATAAAATATGCTTTGAATGAAGTGCAGAAAAAAAACTTTTACATAAACCATACTTTCCTTTCTCTTCCATTTCCATATTTATCTAAGCTTTGCACATATTACATAAAAGCTACATAACAGACGTAAAGTAGGAGATAACCAATAATTAATATAGAGTATAATTACATTTGCAAAAATGTTTCAGCTTTGATGATTGTGATGGAATGAAATGAAAGGCTTTTACAGCTCTAATATACATAATGTGCTTGATTTTGATTTGATGGAAGGCCGAGCTAGTAACATACGACTTAGAATGAGTTGATGAAAGGCAGAGTGGTCATTAGTGTGTCATGTGGATGATAATAAATCGTGCACGACAATCACCTCCATTTCGGACATACATGGGCAGAACTGAACTGTGCGGAGCTTGTCTCCAGTACACGAACTTGGTAGGTTACAGATTTTTGATGATGCTGGTGCGATGACGATATGAGGATATTACTAGCAGGAATAAAGTCAATTAAAAATGGCTAGAGTGATGTACCAAGAAAAATTCTACCTACGCAATAAGCTGTTAAAAAGACGCAAAAAAGAGCCTAATTTTGTTATGCAGGGCAGGCAGGCACCGGACGGGCGCCCATTTATTTTCATCTCATGTTCATGTTAGGTGAGTGGACATGAAGACAATCTTACTCATGGACGTTTCTCAATCTATAATCTTTTAGATTTAATTAAGCTACTAATAACAAATAGAGAAGTCAGAGTCGCATAATGTACCGGCAGATTGTGATGAACAATGATCATTAGTGAGCATAGAATTTGTTCGTTGAACCGAATCGCACGCGTGGGATAAAGAACGTAGGATCCGGAAACTCGTTACATATCTTTTTGTGCAATACTACACTACAATACCTACCGTTACAGATTTATCTGTTGATAAAAAGATGTTTTGGCAAAACACACTCGGCAGGGCATATAAGGCTTTAATTTTGTATCTTTTGATATGCAAATGACCCTTAATTTGATTCTCCAGAGAATTTGAACAAATCTGCTCATTTTTGCCCGAGCTGCACAATGAAAGAATGTCTCTATGCAGCTGTATATGGAAATAAATGGAGTACTTGCATTTTGCATACAAGTAAAATGTGTAAACAGAATATAAAAATTTTCTTTAGATAGGCTGATGCGTAAGGGACTTACTTGCAAAATTGTTTACTCCTGGCACTCCTCAGCTATTTTTGGACCCATTCACAACAAGCACATGCAGCACTCAACAATGAGACAGGCCAGAGATGAAATAGCTGCTTTTCCGCTGACAATCGGCTTGTGAGGTGGTGATGAAGATACAGCGATGAATGGAGTTAAGTTGCGTCTTCTTTGTTTTCTTGAGTAGAGTATCAGAGCAAAACTAAAAATGTTATCGTTTGTTTAATTCATATCTCGATGAGTGATGACTATCGAGTATCAACTTATCGCCCACAACTTTTTGCGAATCTATCTAAATGGAAATTATCCGTTGTACGTAAATAGTTTTAGTCTCTCTTTTATCCTTTCTTCGACCCACACGCGATACACTCACCTCAGTGAGAGAAAAAAACTGAACAGAAACGCAACGCAGGGTCGAGTTAGAGTTGAGAGGTGAGAAATGATTACAAGAAGATGTACATTTTTTTGCGAGTGTTGAAATGAAATGAAATAAAATGTTTGTCCCTGATTACTCCTTCCTCACGCACACACAGTCGTAGATTTAAAAATATGAGATCGATGGTCGACAACGTTGTTCACGGTGCTGGCGCTAAAAGTCTTCTGAAGAATATTAGCCACTTAATAACAATTTAATAATTGGCGATCCTGCGGCGCACAAAAGAGACTAGACGCTAGAGGAAAGATTTTGTTATATTGCAATAAATGGATTGTGCTAGTAATGTCATGCGTGACAAACGGGATGTTGGATGTTGCTGACTGTTGATGTTGTTGGATATTATCTGAAAGTTCCAACGAAAAATCTACGACTCGACTTGAGGAGCAGGAGCAGAAGCGACTGAAGGCTATTGCTAACTAGAAGAAAGATTTGATATGATGATGAGCAGATGAATAAGCAAATTGGTTGACTCTTTCTATTTCTCTAAAACCGTGTGGAATAGAGCACTAGTGCATAAAAATGCTTGTTCTCATTCTTGCTTTAACTGAGTTTGTAAAAATGTTACCACACGGAATCGAATCACGTTACTTAATGATCAAGTCGTTTTAACTCTTCTTCGTTCTCCTTGTAGCCAATCTCCAACCAACAATATTCTGCAAACGGACAAAAATCAGCATCCATCCGTCCACATGCCACATAACACCAGCACCGTGTTACCAGCCAGTAGTAGTAAAACCGATCCATCCATTCTTTTCTGTTTTATAGTGCGAAGAAAAAAGTCAGATAGAGACAAGCTGTATGTTATAAAAGTTTTCCCCGTAGCGTTGTAAAAGACTACTGCTGCGTACTTTAGAGGTTTGTAGGTGTGCGAGTTTCTGTTACATGTTCAAGTAGTCTGTGAGTAAGGTTGTTTTCGCTTTGGTAATAATAATAATAATAATGCTTCATATTTGAAAAGCCACATTCTGCTCATAACCAACCTAACCGTAACGTTCATCCAATCCAACTATTTTCTACCTACAGCTTTTTACTTGCATTACTACTTGAATAAGGGTGATGTGATGTGAGTAAGTTGAGTGAGGGTATGTGACACCAACGTCACCACAGAAAAGTTTAACCGTCTCTGCTCTGGTGTTCCCTCACACTCTTTTTCAGAGTGCATTTCACTGCCGATGGGGATAACATGAGTATGGGCCTCTGTTCATGTTCTCTCTGAGGATTGTCTGTCTTGCCTGGGTGAGAGTGAGTGATGTGAATGAAGTTGGAAAACTGCTTTGAAAAGAGAAGTTGAGTTGAACACTTGAGCTTTTACATGAAGATGATGATGGACATGGACGTGAAAGAATAGGGAAAACTATCAACAATCACCTATTTTCCATACCATATTCCATGCATTTGCTTTTGTACTGCGTTATTTATATGCCTGATTTAAATACTGTGAATACTGCATATAAAATAAAAGTTATTTACAAACACAAATGGTACTTGATGATATGCGATGCGAAAGAACGATGATTGATGCTGAAATTACTAATTCCAATGGTTTATTAAAAGTTACATAGAGGAGCAAACAAAAACAACGACGTAGTATGCAGTATGCATTATCATATCATAATGTTCCACCCGTGGTTCGTTTCGAACCGCAGAGCGTTTTATAGTTTGTGACTAGAGGAATTTGTTAGTTGTTGGGAGCTTTTTAGGTCAGTATTTTAGCTCACCACTGCACCGCACTGGATTTGTTTTTGAATTTTGATGAGATGAGCTTTTCTAAATGCGTTTCCATCTGGGTTCCTCCTTTACATTCCTATGTCCTAGTCAGTTTCTCCAGATGGGATGAGATTGTGTTGGATCGAAGAAAAATTTCTGCTCATGAATTTATTACATCATTAATTGCACATAAAATAATGAGTTGCGCAAGGTATTAAGGTACAATAGGGCATGCATAATACACAATGGAATTATGGTAGTCTGTATTAAAAGTACAAATCTTTTTTTCCTATTGAAATGGGCGAAAATCTTTTCTTTATTAGGATTATGATTATCCTTCAATGGTAATGCGTCAATGCTTGCTTACGGGTAAAAGTAAAACTTTGCATAATTTCTAAATATAATGTTGTGGTAGTAAGTGTAAAGTACAGCGAAAAGTTGTAATTTTTACGACTCTTTTTATGCAAGGCGTTACATGAACAAGTAGAGAATAGTTGCAACGACACACCTTTTTTGTCCTTTTTATAATTTATGTCTTCTTCGCAGCCCATCACATTTTAAAAACTTTATATTTGGATAGAACGAAAAAACAATTATTAAATGCCCTCTGTTTTTTGTTCTAACTCGTTACGTTACCGACAACTGAGTGAGTCTTCTTGCGCAATTTTTCACATGGTAGCAGCCGCAATTCGCATGCTAGTGCCAGCAAGGTCCATTTGTCAAGTTCAATGTCAATAGCAACAGCAGCGTTTTGACTACAAAAATTATAATAATCATTGCGGGGGCTTTTCCTGGCATTCACATCTCTCCTGGCCATTTCTATCCCAATCCAAATTTGCTGCTATCTCCTCTCCTTCTTTATGTAGAGTGTAAAAAACGACCGTTACGACATTTGAGCTATGGCTGTGTGCGGGTATTTATGCTACCTTACACATTGGATGCAACAACTGCAATCCGCTTGTTTTCATTTCATAATGCGTACCTAAGTAAAAAAATACCAAGATGCGATATTATGTGATGCGATACACTGACTTGACTAACTGGAATATATTGAATTGATGAAAATGTTTGCTATTTATTTGTACGAGTGATATAATATGACATGCTTCATTGACAAATCTGGCGCTGATGCAAATTGTTAAAGGACAAATTTTTGTCTCCAATCCATTCCGATTGAAAAGATTTGTACAAAGTAAAGGAAAACGTAAGTGGATTGTGATATGATAATATTTATGCTAATGGTGACAAGTGGTGAGGATAAGGATGATGAAATTATGTATGTGCTGATTTACTAAACTGATAAGATAAGACAGTTCTTGAGAAAAAAGAATTAAAACTCCGGGAGGGGATTCACAGCGGCTTTTAAATCCGATTAACATTAATCGGATCGTCATCCGTATTCGCAGATTGCAGATCAGATATTATCCGGATAAAATCTTATCCGAATCGTTATCCTAACC
>VYYJ01002996.1:0-18444 GCA_021029165.1 Cyphoderus albinus | reverse complement strand
CATGATCATAATACCAGCGGCTGCAAAATTATCGTGCACAGGTACATACTTAATGATGATTATTATGAACCTTGTATTTTCTAGGAGTGCTGCCACACTTTGCTTTATTTGCTTCAATTCGCCATTAATACGATGGCCAGCTCAAGAAAGAATTGATGCAAAAGAGAGCAGAAACGTATAAATTACAATGTGGATCGTGATTTGATACAATCATTAGCTTCAATTTCAAGAAATTCGAATGCTGACAAAATGTCCAATGGGGATTGTTATAAACAGAGATATGTACAATGATAAAATCAGCAAACGTATGTACCAACCAGTCCGAGTGACTTTTTAGCAATGTGCAAAACCCGGGAGTCAGAGTGTTACACAATCCCCGGTAGCATTTCCGGTATGACAATAATACACGAGTCGGGAAGCCGCCTTGTTGATGAGTGTGTGAATCATTATTGTTTGATTTTAATAGGTCATATTTTTTTCAGGAACCTCCTTGAATCTGCTACATCGCGTAATTTAATTGTTCCTGTTGCGCTCATTCAACCACCTTTTTTACACTAAACACACGCGTTTCTTTTACATTGCCTCTTTTCCTGTTACACATCCTAATCAAATTTATATTACGCAAAGTCTACAATTGCTCAGCACATCGCTCTTTTCCCTTTACAGAAAAAATAATTTTCCCTCCCCGAAGTGTAATAAAAGAACGAACGTCTTCATTGTCAGTGGCACCAACATTAATAAACTAGCCGAGAGACAAGTGTTACTTAGTCAGTCTCCTGCTGTCACGTAATCTGGTACATCCGTTCCTCATTTGATTTTTCAAACCATTTTTTTTATTATTGTTTTTCCCTTTCACCACCATAACATGAGCAAACAGTCGAAAACCCATGTGTAACTGTTAATGAGCCGTAATAAAAATTTTGTCCGCATTTCTATACATCCTCTGTTCATTTCGCCCCCATTCCACTAAACAATTGCGACGCTCACGCTGACATTGACTTGAAGCTTTTTTGATTAGTTTTTTTTTCAATGTCAGATTTGAAAACATTACGGAATTGTACTGTTACGTATGTACTTTTATTGCTTGGTTATCTCATCTTTCCGATCACATTACAGAGGAAGTATCAATTAAAAGATCAATGAGGTACGGAAGTGGTGTGAGAAGTGGCGTATGTTTTGTTTTCTATGATATGACTCGTTGACAATCGCATCGGTCATGGTCGCTTATTGTGGCTTGTATTTAATAATTTCCTTGATTTACAATCACAAACCTCTTGCAAGGATGGATGGATGGGTGTGAGCTTCAAGTCACGAAAATGTACGTATGCATTCAGTAAATCACAAAGACAACGCAAGTAATTTATTTTTACCTTGATTCTTACCGAGTGATTACTCCTGCTGAAACAATGTAATGTAGCAAAATCATGCTTTCATAATCACCTGCAACAATGACAAGTGGGTGTAGCTCTGCTCTACCATTCTTTTCGCGTCATCCTCATGAGCCAAAAGCAACAGGGAATTTTTCCATCATTCTCCATCTAAACAATATTAATATTAATTTCCCCGTGTCCATGTCCATCCATTCAAAACTCGCCTGATACGACTAGTTAATTCTAAACACGAACCAGATATTTTTTTACCAAATACCACTTGACAGTTAGCCCGCACAAGATTCGCATTTTTGTGCAAGTGTGCCAGAAACCAAGAAATTAACCCAGCTTTGATATCAAATGTGTTTCAAGGAATGAATACAAAAGCATCAAGCGAGACAACGTAAAGGGAAATAAAGTGAAACCACACCGCAGTTGTGTTGTACGTGCCTGCCTTACCTGCACAGAGCCATCTTAAAGATCACGAAAACTACAAAATCAAAATAAGAATGAAAATTATTGCAAGAAGAAACTAAATCTATTATCAACATTAGCGCTCTCTGTTACTGTTACACATCTCTGCTCTAGCAAATAATTGTAATTTAATGTAATATAACATCATAATAGATGATAATGATGATGATATGATATTTAGCTCCCTTTTCAACAATCTTCATTTTTGTCTCTCACTTTTTTGTTGAGCTACTAAAATAATGAAAGGTGAATTCAGGATTCGGAAGCAGAGCGAACACGACTGTGAAGTTTCATTAGACATTAGCACAAAACAAGGAATGTGTAAAATTGCGTAAAAAGAGGAAAAATGTGTCTAACGAGGCAAAGTAAGACAACATGAAGAAAGAAAAAAAGAGGTGAAAATGGGAATCCTCTACTAGTACTAAACTACCCAGGACATTTTATTTCTCTCATCACATCACCATCATGATAATCATGGTGAGTGGAGTGAAGCGATTCCTCCACTTTTGCCTTACATTCCAAGCGTCACTGATTTTTTTCAGAACAAGAAGAAAAGTTGGGTTGGTGTGTTATGGTAAACGATTCACATTCACAGACTGATGATGGCATCATCATGATGCACTACGAAAAGGGTAGACATTCATTAAATTATCATTCACATTCAGTAATCATCCTTTTAAGAACATCATCACGCTTGATGAGGACGGCGATGTTTTGGTGCGTGCATGGCTCACTTTCTTATACCGTTTCCTCTGCTTTTTTCGTGATTTTTTCTTCTTGATGTTTTTCGTCGACTCTGAAAACTGAAACGAGGGTGTACTTGGTAAAGTAGTGAATGCGTGATTTTCATTCTCGTTGGTAAAAATGCGTTAAAAATCCTTAATGTCCATTATCTCCTTACTTGCAGTGCATGAACATATTTCACGGAATAAAAAATTCAGCAGACAAAGACACGAAGGAACATTTATCTGGATTTTTAAGATTCTCTTTTGGACTTAAGAAGATTACAAAAATGATTTTTATATTTAGGTAAGTAAGAGGACAGGAGTTCTAGTAGATAGATACATATGCTTATTTTTGAGGGAAACAGAAGCAGGAAGAGAAACTTTTTTTCACTGTAACAAAAGCATATTAAAAGAGAAAAAAGTTTGGTTATCAGATCAGAAGCATTTTATTTTAACGAGGATTATTGCCTGAAATAAAGTCTTAAACGATTGTTATGTAAAGTAATGTTATGTTATGTATGTGCAGTGCAGCGCGCACCTACATTCTCAGATTTATGTTTCCTGGTTTTTTGCCCTTTTACACTTATTTTTCTGGGTTGACGAGGATGATGAGATGATTACATTAATATCTGGTGTGGTGCAGGCAGCCACAATGCAACCATAATAATAATAATAATTCTCATCCACCTCGTTTTTTAAATACTGACTCACTTTACGTTACGCTGCCTTTTCTCGGTGCTTGAGTTAGTTGGATGAATGCGATAAGATGAGATGCAAAGATGAATCTGATTTACGGTGATGAGGTAAAAATAAAAATAATCTTTGCAGCAAAGGGGATTGTGTAATTCTAGTTTCATGATGAGCTTTGTGAGGTGGGGTAGAGAGGTGGAAGCGGAGGTGGGTGGGAACCCAGAGAGAAAGAGGAGATGCTCATTCTTTACATAAAAATGTTTTTCTGTTGTGATCGCGTTGATAAAGATAATAAAATAGCCTGAAAGTTTTCAGACCAAAAAAAAACTTTTGGTTTGGTTTGCGTTTTAGCAAGTTGTTAGCAAGACACAGAGTGAGAGGGGAAGTGGCAGGTATAAAGGAAGTCAAGAAAGCATGAAGTTTCGCGATAAAATATTACCGAAAACCTGAAAATAGCTGTGCTCTAACTGTAACATTTCAAATTTCTTTTCTCAAAATCTAGTTGTCAGCCAAAATAACAAAACGGTGGGACTATGACCGAGGTGCTATCCTGGCATTTGAAAGGTGGAGGCGAGATTAGGGAAAAAGTCTAAAATAAACTAAAATAAAATAATAATAATGACGAAGAGTGGCAGAATTCGAGATGGGCAGACAGATAAAATAAAATGGTAATTTTATTTATAAAACGAATGACTTTTGCTCTTTGAGTGAGGGCAGAGAGCAAAAAGCTTCCGTGTGATAAAATAAAATGCGAATATTATTATGGATGGCTCGCGAAAATAGACTCGTGTTCTTTTTGTTGTATTTACGTTTCTTTACCTCTTGTAAACTTGTGTCTAATGAGATGAGCTTGAGCATGACCAAAAACTTGGCACTTCACTTTGCCGTGGCAAAAGGAAGAGGAGCGAGAGCGAAGGGAGAGACAGAAACGAGAAGTGGAGAGGTGAAAGACAAAAATTGTTCCCTGTCAAGCGATCTCAGGCGAGCTAAACTGAATTAATAATATATTTATGGAAATAAGAGAAGAACGGTGTTGCGCCAATTTATTCCCTCTCAGAATTGAATGACCAGATTAAAAATAAATGGCGAAATGAGGTTACACTTCTTCTATTGTGGGAAACTTAATGTTATTATACAAAAGCTAAAAATATTTTACTACATTGTACAGAAGCTATGGAAAACTCACGTTGTATGGGTTGAAATCGAATTCAAAATGATGAGGCAATAAAAGCTCCCACTCGCTTGGATAGCAATAAAAACCTTTGAGTACCGTGTCGAGTTATTTTTTTTTATATGTGATCGATAATAGTCACAAGTCACAAATAAATTTTGTTTCGAAACGCAATTTTGTTTCTGCGTAATTTCAAAGTGCTGCATTATTACATGTATGTAATCTGACTGAGTTTGCGTTGTGTAATTTCAACTGTCAATGGTGCAGACAATAATGTCAGCTTTGGATGAGCATTATCATTGCAGGTCATCGTCACCGAGTCAGTTGTCGTTTTCGCTTTTGTATTGTTCATTTGTTCATTGTTAAAATTGTTCACTACTGAATGACGGCGCTTTTCTCTTTGTTTGATTTTTTTCAAGAAAGTTTACAATAAGCGAAATAATTGCATGATGTGCTCTCTCAGTCAGTGAAAATGCAGACTCTTCAATGAAAAACCACGAAGATGTGGAAACTTTTCCTCGGCTGTCAGTTAATGACAAGGCCTAAATTACTATAATCGTTTTGTTTCGTAACGAACCTTTTTTTTGAAACTACGACGAGCTTTTTGAAAGAACATCTCTACTACAATTCTATTACATAAAGTGCGTATCATTATCGTTTATTAAATTGAAAAATTCATTCAAAAAAATGAAATCAAATGCACAGGGAACTCCTTTTCATCACCCACGTACTACAATATACAAGCAAGCAACACAATTTTCTTGTCGTCTGAAGTTTTGGTTTTTCAATTTCATTTTTTTATTAACCTGCTCACGAATCACAAACATTATTATGTAATATTATATATGGTTGTGTGACAAAAAGAATCGTTTAGAGTTTTCATTTTCCCGTTTTTTGTGTTGGATGAAACTCTTCTCGTTTCATTTAGGCTCAGAGCCATATTTGGAATGCACTTTGGGAAAATGAATGAAAATAAAACAGAAATCAAAGAATCTGCATTAGGCGAAAATTCCATTAAATTGTGTACAAATAAATTACGTTGAATTGCATAAATAGCACTATGACATGGCACGCGTTCCTTTCTACTATCCACCGTTGATTCATACAACTAAATTCATATTTTGAATTAAAATTTCAAAAGGCGAAATCCCTTTTCAAGATTCACTCTCGTCGGATCAGACCAAGAGGTTTATTTCAGGAAACTCCCATTCTCGAGTAACTCTGAAATGGAAATGTGAAGTGATGACAAAGAGAGCCACTTTAGAAACAAAATGGCAGCAATCTAATAAAAAATACCAAGAATGCCAGAGTCAACTGTGGTATCTAACGAAATAGCATCTTTCAAATAAATGAAATGCGAGAAATCACTTCAAGGAGAAAAGTGGCAGTGGTTTAAATTAGCACGCAAAATAATGTTGCATCGCATGCAGCTTACTCTGTGCGCATGATGTGTGTACACACGTCGTTGTTCGTAGTAATTCAATTTATAAAGCTGTAAACTTATCACAGGAATGGACCTTATCCTTGAACTTTTAGTATTAACTCTTCTCGCATCCATTTGATTTAAGTGAAAAAGTAACGACCAGTCAAAAAAGTAAAAAAAACACCTTCCCCATCTCAGAACCAGGATCGCTGTAACCGTCATAAAGCTTTTAATTTACTCACTTTTTCCTGCCATCCTGGTGTCTGACACACACAGGAATGAAAGTTTGCCTCGGCGGCGACGGCAACGGCACAGCCTCCTGGAACATTTATTGCAAGAATAACGACAGACTGACTCATGTCAGACAAACCCAGTATCTGAACAAGACAACAATAACATGAAAAGCAAACTTTTTCCTTCTTTGTTTTCTGTATTAGTATTATTATTTTGTTTGTTTCATCTTTTGGTTTTTGCCCACCTTCCTCCACTTTGTTTTGTTGCTCACTTGGATTTTTTATAAAGCTCATTTGTTTCCATCTCGGAACTCTCCTGCTGCTGGTACGCTCATCTTTTTTTCTTTGAAATCTTTCTTGGTCATTCTCACTCATTCATGGTACGAACAGAGTACGAACGAACACCGACGTTCAAAAGGCAATTTAATAGATTGTGTCCACCACTTGTTTCAGATTGCTTTTCTCTAGATAACACGATCAACAAAAACCTGCAATATACCATCACACAATCTCACACACGTGTCCGAATAGCTGAGTCTCGATTCTACACACTGCAGGCTAAAAAACTAAATCCATTATTTTTGTATTATTATTCTCCTAACTTTACATTGTGGATGTGTGCTAAACCTAACTTTTAAAAAGCCTTTTTCTTTGTTATGCAAGAAGATACGCTTTGACTTTGCTTTAACTTACAACTTGGGAAGGTTAGATTACATTACATCACTACTTTTTTGTTATAAAAAGTAGTTTCAGAGAGGCTGTGGCTGTACATTGCAAAACTAATTTTCATCCCAAAAATATTCCCATTCACATCAAAGTTTAAAGGTGCAGAGAAGTGCCACTTTGGTATTGTAAAGCCGATCTTCACGTGAACTGAGCGAGTCAAGTTATTTTTTTGACTTGAATATAAAAGCGAAAAAGTGGGAAAATGTATGGAAAATGGAGTGTTTGATGATTCCACTCAATACCATTTACCATACAAAAGTAAAGTCCTTTCCTTGAAGTGGTGCGCTTGAAAATGAAACTGAAATTGACAAATCATCATGAATCATGAATGAAGATGGTGATGATGGGAATTGCTCTTTCCTTTGAACATTTTCATCCTCTTTTTTTAGTCACTCACTTTGCATGCTCTTTCTTAGTATTTTATTTTATAATGCCAAATTTCTTAGTCTTGGCGTGCATTAAATAAACTGGTGTGTTTGTGAGTATTTTAAAGTGTTATGCAGAGTAGAGGAATGATTACGATTACTACGCAGGGACGGGCGAGCAGAAGAGTCGAAGTGGAAAAGTCGAAACGAAATACACAATAAATAAAAAAGCCAAGGGCAAAATAATAGAATGATAAATGACAGGCATAGCAGCGGAATAGAATCGCATCGCACTGCGTTGTTGAAGTAGAAGGATGCAAATACAAACTAACACAATGCCAATGCTCTCATTTCACAACGAAAGAAAATGGCACAGCGGAAACGGTAAGAAAGAAAATGCTGACAAAGACAAGGGAAAAATGATCCAGCAAAAATGTGAACGTAAACGAAGAGTTATGAGTGAGTCGTACACCTTGATAGTGCAGTGTTAGATATGTATATGTTATGCTTATGCTGTAATATTTTATTTATTCACAAAGTGGAACAAAAATGGAAACGAAAAATGTAACGAGCGGCGGGTTGGAAGAGGAAGGAGGAAAGAGGAGCGGAAAACATGATGCATAGCGATATCAAAGGAAAAGATCTTCACTCACATCACATTAGAAATGCCAGTCAATTTTATTTTACCTACCTATACCTACAACAAAAGGAAAATTCTTTTTTATCTTCGATTGTAATCCAAGTCGTCCTCGAGCATTGGCCCTGCTTCATTGTTCCAGGTTCCTGGAATTAAGGAGGCGGAGGGAAAGCGGTTTATTAGATATGGACGGACACATCAACATGCAACTTTTATATTTGTTTCCTAGCGTCCCTTCCCCTGGTCCTCAATAACATCATTTTCTATGGACCGATGAGAATCGCCATTCATACAAACTATAGTAAAGGAAACGGTATTTGGCATCTGCATGTGATGAGATCAGGTAGAAATGTTCTGCTCTGTAAGCTAATATAACACGGTTCTTCCTGTGTCTCTACTCCACTACCTGGGGCCGTCTTCATTCTTCTCTGGCTGTGGGTTTGAATTAGAGCTTATTGGAGCCACGAGAGAAATGGAAAATTCATGGCTCATTCATTCATCTATTCACATTATTCCGTAATGTAACATAATGCATAATCTTGGATCTTACTTTAGGTTAATCTTTGCTTTTTCATTAAAAACGCTCCACTAACTCTGTGAACGTTAAAAAATTCTATTTTCAAGAATAAACTGTGCTTCATGTTCCGTTGTGTCAGGTCTGAGCAAAAAATAACTTTATTGTGGAATGAAATGAAATCATTGATTCTATTATGAATATTGTACATACACGCCCAAAAATATTTCTCTGAAATCATGCACCTCTACAAAAATATTTTTTCTACATTATTCGTGATCGAGATTACTATTTTCATTTTTTAGCAATATATTATTAGGTATTATAGCATTTTTGTTGTCGTGCTCATGTGTGTGTGTAATAGCGATTCATTTCATTTCCATCAAATCACATCACCGTCATGATATCGTCATCATGATCGAAATAATAATAAAAATATGCAATTCAATCAGGTATTACACACACGCTAGTATTTTATAAATATAGCCTGAAGTGAAGTGAGGCGAAGTGAGGTAAGACTCTCAAGCCTCTCAAGTGAAGCACAACCTCAGAAAGCCGAGTTCATGTTCACTGAGCACAGATAACAAAGCTGGGAGTTTTGGAATTCCTCCAATAATGCAATAATAAATCTAACCAATATACAACAACGTTACATGCGTTGTTATTTAAGAAGCGTTCCTGTAAAGCTCTGCAAAAAAATAATAAGATTGAAAGGACGCTGCTGCTGCTGCCGCCGCTTACTTTGCGTTTGGATTCAATTGAGATTCGATAACAATCAACAAGACGAGCGAGTCAAGCACGAGAATATGAAAATGCGATTGAATTCAACTGTTGGCAGACTGAAATGAATGAAGCAGTGTAAAAATGGAATGCAAAAGCAATTCCTTGTCGAGAGGAAAGAAAGGAAGAAACTAATAAAATGCAAGGCAAAGGGAGCCTTATTGCGATGTGGATGTGATGTGATCACGAAAATTAAACAGGGAGAAGAAAAGAGGCGAGGAGCGAGAGCAGAACTGAAGGGAGGCAAAAAATGGAAGAGAATGGAATATTACAGCATAGGAGCGAACGCTTATGCGATTCTTGAGAATTGTGAATGTGATATAATGTGAGCAGAGAGAGAATCAAATGAATAGAGAGCTCGTAGTAATCATGCTTGCTGTAAGGTAATATAGTGCATACATGGTTATTATTATCCATATACAAAACTCACGAGCTCTAATACAAAGTTACAGCAATAATAAGGATAAATAAGTAGCCGCTGCTTCTTCTTTCTTGCTGGCGATGGCGATTCCCATTGCTGCGACTATAACAAACTTTGTCCTAAAACACTATTTTAATAAGGTTATAAAATGGAACGTTCCTACAATGTACATACTTTCGTCCTATTAAGTCTAACGTTCCCAGTTCCCACTCAACTCGGCAAGTCATGCTTTTGCATTTGTGTGTTTTTTAGTAAGTTCAACTTGGTGGAAGTTGGAATTGTAATGTGGTTCCACTACATGCCCCTTTCTTTCCTTTTAATGCTCCGTTTGCTTAGCAGTTTCGTCTTCTTGTTGCAACAATGCAACTCAGTCCTCTACTTCACTTCTCTTTTCTACCATGTATACCTTTTTATACCAGCACATCGCATCGTGAATCGTGGTGTCCCATCGTATGTATAAAATATGTACCTATCTAAGTGAGTTCGAAAAAGTTTCTGTCTCTCTCTCTCTGCTGTGTGTGTATACCAGGATCCCTTCTTGACTCTTGGGCTAGTTGTGAAAAAGCCTGCTGCGGATGCACAAGAACGAGCCGTGAGTCAAGGCAATCTTCACACGCAGCGAAGCTAAAAACTTGAATAAGAAAAGCACGTAATTTTCATTTCCACTGCTACTAACTACATTCGTGCATTCTTATTTATCCCTTATCTATCACTTTTTCTCATTGTTTCTCTCAGAAAACGAAGATTCCTCACATTCACAAAAATAGCCTTCGAACAAATCCTTTTAGACACATAAAGCCCATTGTTAAAGGTCTCACTTTTTATTCTGGATATTTACAGACACAGCGCTAGATTTTTTAATGCGTTGTTGTCTATGTCTCTGTTTTGTGGTGAATGCCTTTGATTGATCGATACTTAACGAAAAGTCAAGTGAAAAAGTAAAGGCAAACACAGAGAGCACAACACAACATGACTACAAACCTTGTTAGACGATACCTACATAACATGAAGTAAAAAAGCGCAGCGAACCGTACGTCTTAAAAGTGCACACAGGTAATCATCTCAAATCAACAAAACAGCCTCAAACAGGCATAACACACACCTGAGAAAATTGTAAGTGTAGTCATTTTTCTGCAGTGGCTCACAGATTCGCAGAGCGAGTGAAGCAGCTTTAGTTGATCATTTCTCATTTTATTATCGAGTTATGTTATCATGTGCTCCTCGAAATCTACACTATCTTTGTGTACCAACATAACGTAACTTTTATAAAACTATACACGTGTTGTTTTACAGCGAAGAGTGCAAGTGCATCTTTGCAAAAATCAACATAGGGAAAAAATCTGAAGCTTGTTGAAATTTAAATTATGTGTATTTTGATTATCATGCAGAATATCGTATTGTTCCTTTTACAGACAAACTTCAATTCACCGGGTCAGTGCATGACGAAGATGCATCAAAGATGTAGCAGCACGTGCAAAGGAGAGTTAATAAAAGCAGGAAAAACATTGATGTAAGTAGTGAATAATGGCGAGTTTTATGTAAACTTTTTTCTCTGACTTATAAATCCGAATTCTACATGGTGCTTCATTAAATGCTCAACTGTGATGCATTACATAGTTTAACCACTCTCCGTGTCCGAATGCAATGCGATATAATAAAAATCCGCAATTTTCAAGCTAACTAACACGAAACGAAAGAAATTCGGTCAGTGAATAAAAATGATAAAAGATTTTGTGAGTGGTAGAGGAAAATGTTTATTTAAGTTAAGAGGGGTTAAGACAGAGATGGTTTCTTCGTGATCACGATTCCACTTGTTATTATTAAATCAACAATTAAGAGTTTGCAAAGTCGGCGAGTTTTGTTTACCGTGCTTGATTGCCAATTAAAGTTGTAACTTTTACTGAAAACCTAATGTGAAAAAAACTGTGAAGGGGCACAATGAACGTGCTCTTTGAGGAAGCAGCGAATTCATCATTTTTCTCATTCTATTAACTCGTTGTAAGTGAAACTAAAAGCAGAGTAAGATTCTATCAACAAAACATCTTCATTTCTTCATCCAGCCTCAATCCCACTACTCCACAAAAACTACGCTCATCAAAAAATTTTCTCTTCTGTGGAGATGCGTTGATTCTTCTGATGTGATTTTTTGTTGGTGGACCGGCAATTAGCAAACAATAGTTTACTTCCCTTGAGTCATCATCCCCAATTCTCATCGCTTTCTTGATTCATCATCGTAATCGTGGTCACATTGTACTTTCCTTTCTCATTAAACCAAGAGAGATTTTTTCAAAGCGTCATCATTTAGTTTGGTGAACGTATAACATAACGTAACTGTGAATCACTGTACCACTACCACCACCTTTGCGGACAACTTCATTCGCTTCATCGTAAATAATTGTGAGCGGTCACCTCCACCTCATCAAAGATAAGATAACCTCACCTTTGTGAACGACGGGAAAGTTTGTGGCGAAATGTAATTAGATGAGGTTTGCAGCTGAATTTCCGTATTTCTAACTGATCTTATGTAATACAAGAAAGTGATAAATCGATAAACAGTTATTTAGTTTGGTGGAGGATGTTTGTCCGAAAATTGAAAAAATCCTTTTCATCATTATAATAAAGTTCTGCTCTCACATTCACATCACATCAGAAAAGATCAGACACATGTTTCCATAAGACGACCCTGAGCCGCTCGCTACTGCAGTAGTATCGCCAACAGCGAACAGCCATGCTGCAATTTTTTTGCATCTGCTTCAACACAAGAAGACACGAGTGAGGCATAGTGAAAGATCCATTTGATCTGAGATGCGAATTGCATTGCGAATCCGACTTGAAATAAAAGGACCTTGCAAGTTGCAACAACAAAAGCAAAAGATCCCTGTGAATGCAAAGTCTATAGAGTATCAATCAATCGATGAGCAATAAATTGCAATATTCTGCTGAACCTTGTAGCATCACGCAAACTGTCATAAAACGAGAAGAGTTGGCGAGACGTGAGGTTATTAAAGAATCTCGAAGCTGATCAACAATGAAAGTGACGATAAAAGCAAGATCAAGAGCCTTTTCAAGTAGCTGACTTTGCTCACTTGTTTTTGTGAATGTGAAACTATTTAGTTTAGTATGATTAGAACATGCGATGACGTTTATTAACACAGTTGACTGACAGTTTCAAGTTTGAACTTCATCTCATCTCTTCTCCTGGCACTCATTCATCTCTAAACCAAACACTCTTATCATCGACTCATCAACATCAACAGCAGCAGCAGCAGCAACAAAGCAACAAATAAACGCTTGTCGCAGCAACTTCCTCGCAAATTTTCACACTTCGCTTTTTGGCAGAATAAAACAGACACCACAAAGCAACTTCAAAAACAAAAGGAAATTTAAAGTTGGTGAAGCAACCTACATTTTTAGTAGCTACAATACAACCGTTGAAACTGTCTTTCGCTCATGAATCTTCTTGATAAATGCAAAGATAAATAAAAAAGAATGTTGCCGTTATTAAAACTTTGACAGAACAAGATTGGCATTGGTCAAGATTTGAAAACGGTTGTAAACGAATTTTTATGCCTGTAGCCGTTTCCTCGAAAGTCGTGGCACATTTGCAAAGTAATATTTCAAGAGGGAAAAGGAGAATTTTTTGGGTGAGATTTTTCACTCACTTGGCATTAATGGCCTATCCTACCTACTTTATTTGATGTTAGTTTAGTAAGCCATTGCATAGAAGGAAATGGAAATGCATACAAGATTTGCATACGCAGCAGCGACGTTAGCGTAGCAATAATACTAAAAGAAAAGGAGTTTTCCATTTCATCGACCTTTTTTTTTATTATTTTGTTATCAAATCAAGAGAATCAAGCCCAAGGTCCTTTTCTAGTGCTTTTCGCCTGGTTTCTTTTACGAGAGAGGTCCGGCAATTGAATGAAAAGGGAAAAGTCTCAAAAGACGTCCCAACTCAAGAATAAAAAAATTCTCCGTCTTAGATCAAGTCATAAAGCTGAAAAAAGCGGTGGAAGATTAAGTGGCTCAGCAATTTACTAAATGTTAGTTCTATAAAATACTTTGTTTCTGTAAAACTAAGAAAAACTGGTGTCATTAGTTAAAGTACTTTTGCAGCTAGTTTGCATACAACTCGTTGTTAAATTCTCACGTTTCACATTTTCACGTCGAAAAATTGTTGTTTTGTATTGTATTTATGCGTCGTAAACGCAATTAAGTCATTTAAATAAGTAAGCCACGCCGAGAGTGCTGATCGTGAATTTTATCAAGCGAAAGATTTTTATTCACATGTGTGTTCTTGATAAGTCTTGCTCCCACCATCACTGTGACATACATGACATGAGATACGTGAGACACGCTGAAAAAAACAAGGTTAAGCAAACTTTTTAATTTCTATTTGAATCCGGCTGTCTCCATTGTTGAAACGTCTTATTGAGATACAAAAAAAACAATTAATGTGTACCACCTGGTTTTTATTAACTCTTTAAACATCGTGTAATTTACTTATCATCTTTGTAAACTCGGATATGCTCAGACGTAGCCGTTATGTTGTTATAAAGTTGTAAATTAACTGAGCAAATGGTAAAACGGGGATAAAGAAAAGGAAAAAGGAAAAAAGTATCGCTCCGGGTATTTTCTAACTGAACTCGAGCTAACTGAACGAAATCAAGGAAGGGAAGGAACTACGTGTGTGTTTCAGACGTGAGCAGCGCCTGTCTCGTCTCACTCAATGAAATAACTCAACCAGACATATCACTCATTCATCATTATAAATTACTATACAACACTGTATAAGTCTTAGCCACAGCCACAGCCACCTTTGCTTTCCATTGTTACTCGAATCTAATCGATGTGTGCAAAAGATAAGCACATGCACGTCCTCTCTTTGCAAAGAAGAAGACGAAGAAGGCGAAAAAGTCTTTGTTAAATTTATATACGCTAATTAATTGAAAACCCCGAGTCCTGTTAGATCCTGTCGCGCTCCTCCGCATTCATCAATTTTTTCTTCACATTAATACAAGAATAAAAGGCAAAGTTAATGAGCAAACTATTTTAGCCAGAGTCATTTGAAACTGAAAAAATAGTTTCATTGATGAGCCAATAGACACAAATGATTTTATTTTTAGACTCGAGTCGAAACTTTTTCATCGACATACATGAAAAGAGAAGAATTGCAGACATTTGTCTCTGTCTCTGAAAACAGCTCTGTTCCTATAAATCTCAATGACCAAGAAGGCTTCTTTAATTGAATAAACACAGCTTTAAAGTTGAGTAAATAATCAAAGGGAAGTGTGTCTGTAATTAAAACAAAACATAACTACACGCTCTGAAAAATAGAATTAAATAGACTTAAGCATTTTGTACTGTCACGTAATGTTCATGTTTTGCAAAGCTAAATTGTAAGATAAGCATTAAACGGTAATTAATTGATTCACTGCGGAAATTTCTGCGGATCCGAAGCAAAAACTTTTTTATACAAAGGAAAAAAGTAATTGTGTAAAGTGAACTCGTACAATTAATTTTAATTGCTATTTGCTATACCCAGTGTTTATAATTAGAAAGTTGAATGTGAAATCAATGTTGGATTGAGTTATCCGAGAATCTCAAAATTTCAAAATGCCCGAGTTATCTGTCGCGTGTGCGAAAAGTCAACGTCCTCGACTCTTCTTCACATTCTGCTTCCTCTTCTCACTCATCACCGTCCTCATCTCGTCGATATTTTTCTACTACCCGGATGGCTTCAAGACGACGCCCTCCCCCTCCGTGAGCTTCATCTCGGAGGGAGGCGCCGGGGGCTTCGGTAGCGAGCGTTTCGTCCGCTACGGTTATGATAGCAATGCTCAAGGATCTGGAAGACGTGATCAGTACGTGATGGGGCCGAGGCCAGTGCGAGGTCGCTTTTCGGCGGCGTCTGGCCGAGTGGAGGAGGTTGGTCGCCACTACCAGCCGCAGAGCAACGGGCACCAGAGCTTCCAGTCTCGTCCGCATCCCCACCACGCCTCTGCGGAAGACGATCCTCTCCTGCTTGACTACATCGAAGGTCACCACCAAGATCATCACGACGACGATCCCGTTATGCAAAGCAATAATAACAGTGGAGACAGCGCTGGCTCAGCGAGTAATCTGGAGAGGATACGACACCAATCCCATCACCCATTCGAGAGACACCATCTCAGCCTGAGTGAGCTCGAGCAGAGATCAAACTTTTCCCACATTATTGACAGCAGACTGATTCATCTCGATCTCAAGGGTGCTCCCCCCAAAATGTCTTACATCAAGGACGTAAGTAAATACAAGCAAAAAAAAGATCATATCAATAACATCATGAGCACGAGGCTTTACAGCAGAGGCTTATTTCACGCACGTTTTTCCCAACATCCCCGGCTATAATTGAATATGTAGAAAAAAGCTGTACAGGGAAATATTATGTGATGTGATAGCTGAAAACACATTGATATCGAAAAAGAAAGTTGAGCCGAGGAGACGAAAGTTTTGCTGCAAATGCCATAACATTATACTATGTACACTATTCCCGTGGTGTGTGCAGAAAAGAGAAAATTGGAAATGAAAGGGGAAATTGGAAGAGAGAAAAAAAAATGTTTATTTTATTATTCCTAAATATCACTTTCACTCTGACTCTCAGACTTTCTCCTTTCTGCATGGAGAAAGTAAAGGAATATGTAATTCTATTGCTGTTGCTTGCTTCGTTCGGCTCATTTTTTCAAACTTTCTCGCCATTGTCAGCACGGCTTGAAACTTGTTGATCACGTGCGTGGACAATTTGTTGACCTGGGGTCATCTCCCTCAACTAGCAAAAGCTTCGAATAGGCCCACAGCTTAGCTCTGTTCGTCTCACGGGCAGAAGTGGCACCGGGGCTCAAAGTCGGATTTAGATTGTTCCAGATATTTTTCAAAGTCATTTTGCATTTTTCTTGATTGTCGCCAATTTCTCTCTCAGAATCGTCGCAACCGCGTCATATCATAAAGGTTCTAGTTTAAAAAAATCTGAATCAAGTAATTATCAAATTAGCAGATATTTGTAAAAACAATTACCCCAAAACCGTACGCTCCAGCATCACCTCGTGCAGGTACACTTGAAGATTGTCGATGACTTTACAGATACAAGTGGAAAGCGACACAGTGGATATCTCAATGAGCGCAGTGACGCCCGCTTTCGCCAGAACCAGATAAACCACGAAGGCCAAAACAATCCACAGCACAAACTCCGGCACAAAATCCCATTACTTTACTTACTTTACTCGATAAATTTATTGCATTAATTTTTGACGTTGACAAATAGTCACACACAAAAAATAATTAACGTTAAATTAACATTCGTAAATGGCTTTTTACTCCTCTTTCGCTTTCCCACTGACACAAACGACAAAAGCCCTTCTATTTCCGCTTTCGTCAGCAACCGTTTTCCAGGCGTGGGTTTGTCCTCCTCTAAAGTCTCTCGCACTCTTGATCGACAAACAAAGCCGATCAGGTTTCCGAGACAGATGGTGCCCAATAGGGATGCCGTGTGTTACCATTCGGGTCGAAAGGTATTCCCAACTTGAAATGGTTATAGCTAGCTAACGGCGAGGTAGATTTTCGACATCAAATGCATTTTGGAATCCTCATACAATTTTGTACAATACCTAGCATTCGACTACATAGGATGCTATTTAACATCTACCTTGAAAAGCTATGAACATTTCATGTTCATTCGGGTCGGTATGGTTCGGGTTACTGAAAAAGTATGTGGCCGCTAATCCGTTTGTAGCGTCCGCATTTCTCAACCAATTATTACGGCTGATAGGTCGTTTCAAAGAGGAGAGTTTGGGCTTTAAAACTCGGTGTCACTCATAAAAATTGGTGCAAACCTTTGCTTATTATTGCCATTTTAATTGGCAATATTCGGAAATTTTGCCAAGACCCGACGGCAACCCTAGTGCCCAAAGCCCCAAGAATATTGAGTACTCAAAGATAAGGCCATATGACAAAGAAGTTCGAGAGTAGCCAAAGTCCAATCTTGTTCATTCTGTCGAGCGCGGCTGCCAATTTGATCCAAACGAATAAAACCGTTGCTGTCATCACATTCTAGAAGCTAAAAACAACATTTCTTCAAGATAAATTCAAAAATCCTTTTTCATTCTCCATGATTGTAATTAAGTTCTGAACGATGTTTGAGGATTCTATGTTTTTATATATATTTTATTTAAATCGCGTCAAGCTTTCAATTAGACCTGTACTCTTCATCAGGACATTTAACTAAATTGAACAAGTTGGAAAGATTAGCATTGATGTGGACTTGAAATTAAAGCCGGACTCCTCACATTGCTTGTAGGACTCCTCGATTTGCTTGGAGGACTACGCGCTAAGCTTGGAAAACTCATCATATTGCTAGGTGGACTCCTCACATTGCTTGGAGAACTTCTCACATTGCTTAGAGGACTCCTTACATTGCTTGGAGAACTCCTCACTTAGCTCGGAGGACTTCGCACTTTGCTTGGAGGACTACTCACATTGCTTGGAGAACTTCTCACATTGCTTAGAGGACTCCTTACATTGCTTGGAGAACTCCTCACATTGCTTGGAGGACTCCTCACATTGCTTGGAGAACTCCTCACTTTGCTTGGAGTACTCCTCACTTTGCTTGGAGAACTTCTCACTTTGCAATTTTTCATGGAGGACTCCTCACTTTGCTTGGAGAACCCCTCACATTGCTTAGAGGACTCCTTACATTGCTTGGAGAATTCCTCACTTTGCTTGGAGGACTTCTCATTTTGGTTGGAGGACGCCTCACAAACGGGTACCGGCGGGTTCGTACCAAAGCCAAGTTCGAACCTTCGGGTTGTTCGTACCTAGGATGTTTCGTACCACACTTTTTCGCACCAAGCCCTTTCGTACCAGGGAAAGTTCGCACCTAG
>VYYJ01002995.1:0-18449 GCA_021029165.1 Cyphoderus albinus | reverse complement strand
TCGGTATAAAATCTAACTGGCCCACTTTACTTGTCAAATAATACAATTAATAATTGCCATGCCCGTTTGGCTCTCTTTCTCTGCATCACTGCATTCACGAGCATGGAAATTAAAATTCAAAATAGCCAAAGCAGTAAAAAAAACTGTTAAAGATGTATTTGAGTCCACAATTTTATTTCATTCATGTGTTACGAACGTTTTCTGTCGTACGTAAAAGATTTTCATGCAGGAGTAATTGGAATAGGAAAATGAGATGAGATTAAAGAAACTGTACTTTGATGACAGCCATAACTTTCTTTAATCCTTTCCTAGTTTTCGTATTTTCAGCAAAATAAAAATTCCGCCAACTGTCAGACGTTGTTACGTTTTTAAAAGAAGAAACTGCAATAATACTTAAAAATGCTTTTACGTTAGTCACAATTTAAAATCACAATGCCACTGCCGCTTCCACCGGCATATGTAATAATGCATAAAAGGAAAATGCCACAACCCAAAATGGGATAATCTGATCTGATAATTGAATGAACAATGAGCACTGTCGAGCATGATCATGATCATGATCTCAATAAAGTCTCACATCACAGCCAAAGTACTCCATCTAAAAGAATCATGTTTTCTTTGTCGGATGTATCGATTCATGATTACAACCATTTTACAAACTAGCAAATAGGGAAAGGCAATAATTCTTTTCTCTCCATGTCTCTCTACTTTTACAACATGCCATTATTCTTGAACGAATCCGCTCTATAATCATGAATTGCCATTACCTACACGTCTCTCTCCTGTTAAACAAACAATGACACACCGCTTTACCGCTTTTTAATGAATGAGTATAATAATGCTATAAAAAGTGTTTCAAGCTTTTTTTCTCTTCTTGTTGCAAAAATCAGATTGTCAGTTGCACTTGCAGCTTGCAGCATAGTCACTTGCTTTGCAGTGATATAATGTACCAATCTACTAACAAGCAGTTGATGGTTTAGTTAAAAGTAGAAAGAAAAAATTATGATAATGGGACTACAAAAACTCTGCCTATCATTTTGATGCATCTTATCGTAAATTCGTTTACTTTTTACTTTACTACACTCTGTGTTTATACTTTGTAATTGTACTCAATTGAAAGTACCATTTTATTATTTTGCTACAAAATCTTTAAAATTAGTTTTCTACCTCCCTGCCTGCCTACTTGTTGTAACATAAACAATGTATTTACCCGTACATGTTACAAGTAAATACGACTAGCGAATTACTAACGTAAATAGCAAAACTAAAAGTAAATAAAATACGCGAAGGCGAAGGAGCATGAAAAGAAAATGAACTGTCGTAAATGTTCTAATATCAAAAGAATTATTACTGCGTGCACAGGTTAAGTTAAAAATTAGAAAGTCAAGTGAATGATAAGAGGGGTCTAAACTACAAAACTCAACTGAAAATCTTACTTACACAACTCTAGTACATTTTAAAAAAATACAAAAATCATCATTTAAGTTTTATCACATCACGTTATTATCACTTCTAGCTGCTCACACTCACACACTTCAATGGCTCTACTAAAGTAAACTGTAGAATTTTTAGCCAGAAAATAACAGAAAAACTTCACACGAGAAAAAAAAGCCAAATTTCGCGGCACTGAGCAAGTAAGTTCATTTCTTCAGTGTAATTTGGCAAAAATAAAAAACTAACCAAAGTAAATTTTCAAGAATTACATTATATGTACAATATGACCAGCTATACCACCTAGAACGAGGAATGAAATGAATTCATTTTCCAAATGAAAATGAAGAGTTGCGTTTTTTGCCCGATTTAATCTGTCTATTTTCATCTTGATTTATAATGCATACCACTTTCATGCTTTTTCTAATTTTTATGAGCGTTCAATGAAACTAAATATTTGAACAGCTTAAATACTAAATTTAAGATTGCTCTAGTCCTAACCAATTCCAAGAGAACTCTGTTTCGATGAACAAAGACGTTATCTGCTAATATCATCTTTAAGAAATCAAACACAATTATAAAATAATGGTCGTAAATAATTTTAAGTCGATTCAGAGATGGTTTCTTTCTTACTTTGAGTTTGCGAGTTCATGATGCAAAAAAATAGCATCAATTTTGTGCATGTCTGCTAAATTTGTTTCACTGGAAGCCTGGCCATCTCACATGTAAAAAATTATCTGCATTATCCCAGAAAAAGTGAAATTCTAATTAGATTTTTAAAAAATGTGTGGCACTACAAACAACTAGAGAAAAAGCTATAATAATTAACGTATGTGTTTACTCAAGGCTAAATGGATTTCTAATGTAATCTAAATATTCTTCGCTCCGACAAAGCACAATTCTAACATGTAATTTCTATTGAAAAATTTACAACTCCACAACAGCAAAATGACAGTGACCAACAAGACCATGTTCAATAACGGAAGTACGTGACTACCCTAACAAAAAAATTTCATCTCGCAAAAAAAGAATCTGCATGATTGCAAATAAATTTTATGACCATTATTAGTTAAGCCTCGAGATTGTTACTAGAGTGGATACAGATAAGGCTGATACTGACTGAGTAGTAATTAAACAAGAAAACGATCCGTCCGCTTTCCTATTATTACACTGACCGCAGCGCAGAGCAGATCATTTATTTCTTGTTTGTTAGTTCATTTCTCTTTTGTCTTGTAATTACTACATCAGAAAACCGCAGCAAATATTGTACAAGAATTTCATGCCCATTGTTTAGATTAGATAGAATTTTGGTGAAAACTACACATTACGTACTAACTTGAACTACAAAAAGGCTTGACTCTTATTCATACTTACCTATGTACATAAGCAAGGTTAATAACAGTTAGCCAACATTCTATTCAAAACTAAAAAAATCTGTAGACTCTCACGATAACTTTCATATGACAAAAGAGAGACGAGAGGTTATTTCACTCTTCATGAAGTTTTCAAGTTCACCTGTAAATACGCCTATTGTTTTACCTCTTTTCGATTCTTTGCGTTCGTAACAGTTTCTAAACTAAGTGCAAATATTATTATTTGCTTTGTAGCAGCATACGCTCATTTTTATTACCTCACAAGTGATTTCGCCACATTAGAAAGTTATAGCCTCCAGATTAGAAATGCGTTTGTTCTAACATAAGGATTGAGACTTTTACGACTGGAGCTTGTCAAGATGCGTCTCCAAAGTGCTGTTTATTCTCAACAACAAGACGAGACAGAGCAAACGGAAGAGAATAATAATCCCGGTCTTTTATGTGTATCATCATGATGATGATCATCATTGAAATAATGGTTACGTTACGTGTTAGTATGCACAAGTTTGCACTTGGGAGTAAACAGTACTCGAAACTGCGTACGATTTTATGTTAATGTTCTCCTTTGCAAGGGTTTTCTTTTGGCATTGGCATTGGAAAAGAAACAGAGTCGATAGCACGAACCAAGATAATGATTATTGTATGATTTTTTAAGAGTTAGTAAAAGATAATAAAAGATGAATGCACCATACCAAAGTTTACCACGTTTGACGACCTGACTTTGTCTAGTCTAAAACCTCAACCTCACTCGAGTGGAAAGACAAATAAAGGAACAAACGAAACAAAACTCCCATTAGATATTTGCACTTTGCTCGCCTGCCAAAGCAAACAGTGAAAGAAACGGGACGATTTCTTTCCTTTGACCCGAAGCAGAGTTTTTTAAACTTGGTAGAGACTAGAGGAACTTTAATTCACTTCTTTCCCAGTGGACATGAATAAATTTTTTGGCGGTGGTGGCCGTAAAATCCGATACGCGTAAATTCAATAATAACTAACTACAACAACTCCTACAAAATAATGATCTTGAGCTGAGTTGAAAAAACACAATAGATCGTCAACAGTAGTTTTTATTCCCAAGCTTAATGGAGTCCGCTAACAAGGCGTTATCCAGGGTTTAACACCACCGCAATCATCATTAAGCTTGTCGATCTCTGAAATGAGCTGACTGCAGGCAATAATAGGGAAATAAAGAAATAAAATGAGCGGGCAAGGAGTCCACCGGGAATCATTTTTCACCCTTCAAAATATGCCTGTGGTGCGTTCAACAAAATCACTGTGATCGACTGCCATTATTATTATTCTTTTATAAATGATGATGAGCAGAGGGCGAGGAGAAAACGTTAAAGAACCAGCTACATTATTGTCGTAAAATCAGTGAGCCCGAAAAGAAAAGGAGAAAAAAACGAGCATAGCAATATAATGGCAAGATAAAAGATTTTTTGGTTAAAAAACAGTAGTATTTACTGTACACATGGATAAGCAGTAAAAAATAGTTAAGACTTTTCTTGGACAGTAAAACTAAAATTTTATTACGTCGAAAGTATTCAAGGCGTTAGGTGATGATAGAAGTGAGAGAGAGAAAAGATTTTTTTTTTGCTTTCTAGAGTTTGCCTTTTCCACGTCGTAGGAAGGCTGGCCATGGCCATGCTGGCAATTTTTCTTTTTTTCTTTCTCTGTGCAACATAAAAGGTGCGAAATCACATCATTACAGGACTGACATTATGAGGAAGAGCGAGATAAATATCTTCTGCTTGTTTTTTCTATCTCTGCTAGGCTTATCGTCCTTGTGTTTTGCAAAAATAATAATAAAAGACTGATGGTGATGGCGATGATGGCTGTAATGACAGAATGATTCTTTCTTAAGGAGGAAGGTTTAGAAGAAGAAATTTTCCTAGGAGCTTTTTTGTTTCTTCTTCTTCTTCTCTGCTGTCGAACTTTTTCCCGTCTATTTTTTACGAGTTGCACGAATCTTTTCACGTTTTGACAACCGTGTCGTTATCTAATTTCCTATTTTCTTGTTCCCTTCTTATTCTTTCTTATGGATGGAATCGAATTATCGGAAGGAATTTTTTCTCCTCGAATTTCTTCTTATTGGCGAAGAATAGTTTCGCAAATATTTTTTTTCTCCTGGGTTTTTGTGTGAGAGCAGGAAAACGAAAGAACTCTCACTCACTCAACACCACTGAATAAAGAAGATTCTCTCCTTTTGCACATGAGGATAAATTATTAGAGATAAAAATGCTTTGAGGTAAACAAAATATTATAATCAACGAAAGAAGGTTCTAAGTTGAACAATGTGAGTGAATGTGAGCTTCCTTGTTCCTCAGTTGGTGGTAGCTTCTTGAAAGGAGGAAACAGGTATTTACATAATCATTTGTCTATTCATCCCTAAAGGTTTCCCAGGAGTATTAGATACGCGTTCCGTGAAAATGACAGCTGTCGTTACATACAAGAGAAACAAGCTTGCCGACAACCTGATATTATAAAAAACTCCGATGAAAAAATGAATGGCGTCTTCTGTCCAAGTCGTTTTTTATTTCTTATTTAAAATCTTATTTATGTAATGGGACTTTTTCGGTCGCATAAATAAAGTACAAAGTGTTGTATTGTAGCTAGAGCTAGAGACAACCGTCAATATCTAATAAGTAAGATAATGCATAATATCCGATTGCTTCCTTTCCGATTCGTCATTTTGTGGCGGAGGAAAAAGTCAATTCTGTTGTTGTGTTGCTGCGGCTAATAACAAAAACTCTGAATTCCTTTGCCAGCGTTTTTTGTCTCGTAATTACAGAAGCTAGTTTTGCAGGCTTGTATTATATCATAGTTGTAGTGGAAGTGGTTGCTACATACATGTCTGCAAAATTTTCAATGGAGAGACGCATTTTTCATTATTAGCACTTTGTGCATGTCCACCATAAAGAAAGAGTAAACAATAAAGGCACCATGGGATGCTCAATATCGCTTTTTCTCTTTTTCTTTGTACATATGCAAAGTAATAAAGCAAAATGGAATTTAGAGGACCAGACAAAGAAGCCTAAAAACATTTTTCCATCATTAGTGTGCATTTAACGATCCTCGACATCGCCTCTATGAACCAGGCACTTTTTGCCGGTTGCCGTATTTATGGAGGGTTTCTACCCGGATGACTCCAAAGAATGACTTGAACAAGTCCTAGGCAGAGAGTGTTGAATTAAAACCATTATCACTGAAAGTATTTTGTCAGATTAGGGAATGAGATGAGGATGCATAAGATTTGGAACCTGCAATGCAAAGTAATGAATTATTGCACGCTTGACTTAACTGTGAAAATGTTTCAAGAAATTTAGAAGATTTAATGTTTGTACATATTCGAGTTCATTCATTAATCAACTCTCTTAAAACATCAAAAGTAATTAGGGCAAGAAAAAGCTTCCATGCTCATGTAGATTTCCGCTAGAGAGCCAAAAAATGCTGTTTTATAATTGAATTAGACCAAATTAATATGAAATGTAATGACTAATCTTTACAATCTTGTATCACTACTCTCATTAACTCAACAACCAAAATTGAGCCACATCTTGCTTCGGATGTCATCACAAGAGTAAATTAAATACTCAGGCTAAAAGAATTTAATCTCTCGGAAAAATAATCAGCTTATTAGAAATGTTGAAATCTTGTCGTTGACATCAACAAATCCTTTGTATCATACCTCTGTGTCTAATTTCTAATGGGCAGTGTTGGGAAGTTAAGACGGGGTTAGAAACCTCTCGGCGTAGCCGAAGTAGCATTAATCGCAATAATTACTCTTGTCCTCAAGATAAGATGGGTGCAAATTACCTGAACAAAAGTCAGTTGTTGAATTCCGCCAGGAAGTGCAAATGATCAATGAAATGAATGAGTGAGTAACCATTCACATACAACGCAACAGCCAATAATCATAAGAAGTCGATTTTTCATTCGGCAAATGGCAAAAGGCAATAGAGTTATTGAAAGAGATCGAAAGTGATTTTATGCTCATTGGAGTGTTCAACAGACAATTTATTTTCTGCCTGCCACAACTATTACACACAACAACAAAAGTGACGTGTGAAGTACAAATTGTTTTTTGTTTTTCAAAATTCCACTCAACAAAAGCACGACTATTATTTTTGTATGGTATTGATGAACTCTGACTAAACGCACACAGGTGTAAAGATATTACATTACAGTAAGTAATAATTGCAACGATCTTTTCCGACAAGATAATATTTAGGAAAACACTAAACAGGCAAACTTTTTTTATCATCAACCCAAATTCATATCAGTCATATTTTTTGGGAAGCAATCAGTGCATTACAAAAAAATATTTACAAGAGCGATGCGGTAATAATAAAAATCTTTCTACTGTAGTTCCGTGTTATTTGAAAAGTTTTTGCATATTTCTAAAATACATACATACAACACATCCCTAATATAATTATAATAAATGTCTCCACTTAACAAAGGGCAGTATCCTTCCTGGGAATTATTTATTTATGACTCTGCATAACATGCGGTTAGCTAAATTAAATACTGCGTTACTTTCCTATGTAAATTACAAAGTCGGGGAGATTTTCGACACTAATAATAATGTTCTTGCATGATTCATATAAAGGCCTGGCTCCCACGCTAGCAATTTTGAAAAAAGCGTCTGCTCCTTCTACAACGGCACCAACTTGGCCGTTAATAGTCGTTGGGCTTTCTTGCTTGGTCGACGGTCGACATCGACAATCGACACTTGGTGCAATAATGAAACGGCAGCTGCAGCTGCTACTATTTTTTCTATTAGTTCTATGCGAGAACCTTCTTTTGACATGATGATAGCTTTGTTGGAGGTACTTGAGAATTTTGAGATGTTGTTGAGTTGTTGTTGCGTCAATTGGGCATGCATTTCATTAAGCAATTTGCTGGCCAGTGCACTATGTTTTCCATGCTTCCGTAATCACAGAGTCGCATTCACTCAGATCAGTTGATGAGTTGCTTTTTCCCTTCTGCTCTGCTAAGCTAAAGTTCCTGGCACAACGACTACTTGCCACTTCAACTTGGTGGTGCTGCGCCGCAATTATTAAGGCAAGTGGTGGTAGTCAGTCGTCAAAAGTTTGTTGGTACATTACATCCCATTATTATTATTATTACTTTCATACACCTGCCAAGAGACCAGCATGAAGATTGAAAAAAGAGAGAAATATGTGCACATTATTTTATGTATCTATTGGAATTTTGGCATCAGCTTTACTAGTTACTACTTGCTACTACTGATTACTTCGTTCGTGGTCTTGTAACTTTCATAATGTAAGAGATCAGACCAGACGAGAAGAATCCTCTTGTAGCGTAACGTAACGTAACACCGTCGACTTGAGACTTGAGATGATAATCGTTATAATAGGGCAGCACCGATGTATTAAATATGTTCTGAGTGAGGCTCGCCATGTGCAAGTGTACATTTATTACATCTCTTATTATTTCTTATGATTCATAGCCGAACATGAAAGCTTGTTTATCTCGCTGTAGATTTGTGTGTATTTAATGAAAAGCAGGTATTAAGAGTGGTCACTTTTAACAGTCTAACGACAGATCCGTCCAACAATGCCGTGCGCTGGTGCGGAACCACCAAGACAAGACTCACTCTGACTGACACATCAACAACCGTGGGATCGTTATTTTGTCGGAAACTAGTTGTCATTTACTATTACTCATGATGAAAGGCCTACTTTGGCTCTTCTTTTTTGCTTTGGTCAGGACCTTCTTAATCTTCCTTTGAAAAGAAAAACAAGGGAAAATTTTTATGCTTCCTTTTTCATGTTTTTTTCTCCGATGTTACAATTTCACCACCACTGCTAATTTTAGGTTGGATAAAATCATTTTATTAAATCCATTGATAATTTCATTACACTGAATTATTGCCTGATGGACCACCGAAGATTTTTTTTTGTAATTTCTAAATATTTTCTCATATGTAATCATGATACACCTTGATAATCTCGCATCAATCATGTATTTTACTTTATGGTCAAGTCAATGCACTTTTAGTGAAGGAATGTCTCTTCTGATGTCATCAAGTCTCTGCCTCTGTACTTATCTAAAACGGCCCATTTAATGCTTTTCGAACGGCCAAGTCTCTCTACTACCATTAAAATATTCATTAAAAAGATCCAAAACCCCTGCAAATCGTTTCGGATTTTCTCAAGAAAACAACCCTTTCATTTAGCAGTCAAACTAAACATCAGCTTTTATTTTCCTATCCTCCCCCGCCAAGTCAAGAAAATAATGATGAGAAAATCATCATTTTTACCGATTATCGTCATTACCTTAAAAACTACCATCACCATCATATCATGGTCCACGCCTCATAAAACCCCCGTAGAAGAGTTTTGTTTCCTCATGTTTTTTTCTGTCTCACTCACCTGTCCTTTGCTTTTACAGAGAAAAAACTAATTGAAAATAACAAACCCGAGAAATGGACAAAAATACTACGCTGTAAAAGAAAAGAGAAAAACACTTGTGTCAAAATGTTATTAACATTTTTACCATTAACCATTAGTAGCCACTGCTTCAGCGTCACTCTCTCGCTTTTTTGATATTTCCTCATGTCATCGCCAAAAATACGGAATTTGCGCATCAATAAAAATGCCTGAAAAATTCCATTCGAAATGAACATTTCCCATGAATATCTCCCACACAGCGACGGTTCTTTCAATAAAGTGAAAACCCTTTCTTGACGTCAAGCCTGCAATTCCGTATTTAAAAAAGAGTTTAAAAAATTGCGAATTTTTGTAGAGATGAGAGGACGGAACAGAACAGAGCGGATACCGAATTAACGCAACATTAAACTTTTTGTCAATTTCTGCAGTCGTCTGCTTCCTCCTAACTTAGGGAAATTATTGGCACTTTTTTATTTCCTTATTGGCAAAAAGTACCCGCGTGCGACGCTTTCTCGAAAAAAGAAATGATGATAGTTATTAGGTGCCATTTTTTGAAAGTCTGTGTGCAAAAACACAAAGGATTATGTTACACGTAATAAAACTCTTCTTCAACGAAATAATAGGTTGGATCGCCAGTAAAACGTTGCAAATTTTAAAGTGGCGTGCATGGATGTGTGTAAAAGTATAAAAATACTCTGTGGACGACTGCTTTTCCTTGCCTGTCTATGTGGTAGTAGTGCCTAGCATTCTCCCAGGGAAGATGTTACGAAGTTCAAACCAATTTGTTCTGGCTATCATCCTTTTCTCTCTCTTCCACCTCCTCCACCTCTATTAAAGATTACTCAGGAGTCGGTAGCGGTAGAAGCCTGAAGGAAAAGATAGGAAAAATCTGGCAGAATTCAGAGAGCTCTTGCCGAATTCCTCGCTGATGAAACTTTGTTTTATTCCCTGAAAATGTCCATTCTCGAAGGAGCATCTGACTCTCACTCAGGGGACAGGACAGGGATGATATGGCGAGTAAATCAGCACGTAGGACGATGAACCATTTCATTTACATTTTCAAATTAACTTCCAAGAGCTTGTAAAGACTCACTCGCTGAACAAGCCACTTGCTGCCCCATGGCAGTTGTAGTAAAGTACCCTTCTTCAAGAATTGAAAATATGTCCAAAATATGTTTGCATGTGTGTGTGTGGTACATAATCCACTCGTCCGCCAACTTTTGCGTTCGTCTTATATGTAAAAGATGCGATGCACCCATCTAATCCAGTCTTGGAAATACTTAGCTAGAAAGAATTCCTCATCGTATCGTGCTTGGTGCTGGTTCGTATTGTAAGAAACTTGTTGTTTCACCTAGCTGGCCAGCCACCGAAGGAAATAGAATTTTCGCATGTACTACATCAGCAAAGGAGCAAGCCACCGGATTTCCGCTGACGCTCCCGCTCTTGCTGTATCTAACTAAGCTAAAACCTAAGTTAAGTACAATAATCAAATTCAAGCAACCGTGTTAAGTTTTTTGGGTTGTTTGCTACTTTGTTTCTGCATTATTCACACAATGTGCTCTCCTCTAGTGCTGGACTGGAGGAAGGATATGGAGCGTCACAAAAGACGAAGGTGATGGTGCCGGGTTGATTGCACCTTTTTCAGCCTTACTAAAACTCGACGGAGCACAAAACTATAAAAAGCAGAGAAAGACTGAATTCAGCGACCACACGAGAAGACGAGTGATTTATAATATTCATTATCCATAGGTAGGTAGCATGGCACAGAGCACATGTCCACGTCCACCTTAATGCAGCATTCGTTTGCTCTTGCTTCCTATTATCTGATCTTCTCTTAAAAGAAAAATGCCCCCACAACAAATGAAAAGAAGTTCCTTATAGCAAGAGAACAGAGAGTTTCACTGTGAGCGCTTCTGTGAGTGAGGAGTGAGTAAGAACTATCAAATTCATTTTCCTCCGTTCCTTTTTTACTTTCACATTAAATTACGTTGACACTTACTCAACGTGATCTAGCAAACTTATGTCGGCTTTCTCATTTTCATTCCGGGAGAAAATGGAAAAAGCAAATTATGCTATTCCCCACTCCACTCCCATCTTCTTCCTGACAACTTTTTTTTCACTGCCTAAGCTATGAGTTAGTTCATTTGTTCATTTGCACGTGCGACCGGGGCAGGTCGAGATGCATTGGAGGTAGATGGAGACAAAAGAAAAACTTTCTCTGGTGATTTGCGTCATCCATCACTACTATTCAGTATGCAACACGCGCACATTTTTTTTTCAACTCTCAACCTATAATGAGGGTAAAGAGAAAATGTGTACATAATACAAATTTTTTAGGGACAAAATGGCAAAAATGGGAAATCATTGAAATGTTTTGTCTTTTCCTCTGTATCTCCAGCAAGACAGTTTTTACTGGTCAAACTGAATGACAAAGCCTAAGGCATATTATGGAAAGTACCCAAAGTGAAAAAAAATCGTGTTCATTTATTGTTTTGCAAGCATTCATATCATCGAATGTTGCGTGCTTCGGGATAACTCTGGGGCTAGGACCAGTCACTGAACGCAAGACGCAGCTTGGCATGACGGGCCGATAAGACACGAGGCTTTTTCATTCTCATCATCATCATCGCCATCATCATGACTCCGGCCAATATAAATAATATTACAATTTGATTATTTTATATGTACAATTCACGTATCTGGAATCCAGCAGCAGCAGCTGTGACCCTATTGAAAACTGAATTTGTATTTGAAAAAGATAAAGGAATTGAGGATCATTTGGTTCCTTCAGGATAGTTTTTGCTGTGGGAAAGGGCTAAAGCATCTTAGAAAAAGTAGCTTTGTTCGTGCACAATTTCGTTTTGGCTATCATCAAGACACGCTTTGTAGGTATAACATAAAACTATGACTGTATAACGATAAGCGATAAGTTTTTTTTTCGCAATCAATTTTTACGGGAACTTGCAATTCATAGAGCGTAGTATTGAATAGCCATATTTGTACTTTTTCTCTTTTCCCTTGTACTACACTCATCAAACCGATTTTTTTGGTAGTTCAGTCTCACCATGTCGTTTGAAATTTGTGTCGACATTCTTCATGAAAATGAAAAAAATATTGTTACTTCAGAAAATCGCCGTGACCACATACTTTGTCCTTTTTGTACGGCCTTTCATGCCATTACCATTGTTAATTTAAAGAGGTCGATATGATATCATTTCATAACTCAGGATAACGTAACATGTCTACATAAGCGAAGTTCAGTGTTTTGGAAAGCACTAACTTTTTTCAACTTTGGCTCGCTTTTGTCCCGTGAATGGCCTTTATAATATTAGAAAATAGAATCAGAAACCACAAACACAATACAATCCGTCTTTCATGATTTATGGTGACAGAAATATTACAGTACCACATGAAATGACTTTGCCACCGATATCAAAAAGTTGTAAAAAAGCTTTGACTTCGGTTCGGTGTCGGTCCATAGAAATTGGCACAGGCCGAGCCACAATCGTTTTTGTGAGGGTCTCCTCCTTGATAAGTAATTATTGGACCGGTATTTTTCCACACAATGATTTCACGATCAGTATTCCGTTGATGATTGTTTAAGCGGTGTTTGAAAGCAGTTGTCGGTCGGTAGAAAGTCATTAAATGAAATTTTCTCATTTCACAACTGAATTTCCATTCTTTTCCCAAATGCACCGTGCGGTGCGGCGAAAATAAGACAATAAAATTAAAATAAAATTATTCATTGGTTCTGGTTTAAAACATCCGGCACCAGCAAAAATCTACATTCCCATTGTATGATCTCTTCCGCTCGAAATTATTAAATTTAATTAGAATTCATGAAACAATCCGCTTTTTGCCAAATCTAACGCGCAAAAGTAGGGACTGACTTTCACAAAGGGAAAATTCACTTTGTCTACGTTTATTCAAACGAACAGGAGTCAGTTGCAGGTGGCTTAAATTTCGTTCTAAATAATGTGACGAGTGACGGCTAGAACAGTCATAAATTTCAAAGCATTAGCTGTCAGAAAATGTCGCGTTAAGTGAAGTCAAGTGTCCAATTTCATGCGTTTGCTATTAAATGAAAACAATCAAAGACCGCTTTCCATGAACTCCGCTTTTGACTCCTTTTTTCACTTTTACGACTCACTCACTCACTCATGCGTAGATCGCACGTGAGCAACTTTCCTTATTAAAAATCCGAGGTGATAATGACTCGCAACTCCACTCACTCCCGTGTCTCAAATTCAGTCTAGCAAAACACTCTTAAAACTGTCGGCTCCTCTTTCAGTCTAATATTGGATCTAAAATAGTTCTCCAATGTTATTTTAAATGTCAAACGACCGACAGAAAACAAAAGAAAAAGGTGTGAAATGAAAATTCATATTGATATCGCCTTTTCCTTTTTACTTCTATTTTCGGTAGCTGTCGAATTTCAACAAATACGATTTCACTCAGCGGACCGCATAAAAAGGCATAAAAGTAAATAGGTTTATTGAATTGAAAATCTATGAGTATGTTTTATCGTTCTTTCTCTTCTTCCACTTAAACTGTTATGACAAAAGTTTTTCTTTGCGAAAACCATTTCACTCTGTAACTCGGCGCTGTGTGTGTAGCAGTTTACACTTTACCTTAGATAAAAGTAAAATATTCAATTCGCTGCATGTTAAACGAGACGTGATGCATAATAGTAAAGCATGGTATTTTTATAACGAGCTTCCTTTTTCATCCCATGCGTCTTTCTTGCGAAAGAGGAAAGCTGGTTAATATGACATTTTAATGTGTACCGCATCATCCAGATAAACGATACGGAACATGCTATTCCTAACCAAACCGTAACGTGAAGTAAATGTACCCTTTAAACTCAACTTTCTAAATACAAGCTCAATACAAACTCAAGAAAACGCCACTACTACCACACAAGAAGCTGATGTTGTTTTATATTTTGCGAGGGCGGCTGCGGTTGCACACACACGACGCGGAAAAGGAATTGGAGTTTGTGAGAATATTCGTCATAAAAAATAGCTATCAAAAGTGGGGAAAGACGGTTGACTGCCTGCTGGTTTCCACCGATGCCGGAAATAAAAGGCGGACTGAAAGATGCTGTGGAAAAGTGGAAAATGCTTTGAAAAGGCACAGGAGTTTATTTTTGTTTTTCCATGCACTAGGTGATTCTTTGTTCTTCTCATTTCTCATTTCTGACTTTCAGTTTTCTTGTCGTGTACATGAATGAATGCAAATTGAATTATGAATGAAATGTTCTTATTTTTCTTGATTACTTTTATTTACAGCTTTCAATTTTATTCTGTACATGCAGAAGACATAATTCTAACATGATTTGACATGACATAATATGAATCCGCCTGACAAAGGAAATGGAGTGTCAAACGCACGCTTCTTTCTAACATATGATCATCAGTTTAGAAAACAAGACGCAAATGCCCTTGCCTTGTCTGCTCTGGCGATCAAATCAAAATTCTGTGCTTCCTGAGTTTAATCGTATCGTAAACAAAGCACGAATGCTGAGATGACTCCTGCTCCTGCATACAAATCGAATTTAAAAGGAAATGTTCTTGTTTTTTGAAATAGTGCTGCACTTTTAGCTATAAAAATAAAACCAGGATTTCATGATCTCAGGTGGTCAAGTAAGATCAAGTTTCAAGATGGCAAATGCGTATTACATTTTTCCTATCTTAATCGCATATAACACAATTCTCCTTACATTGTACAAGCTACCTTTTAGCAATTTTTCCTTTGTCGTCACACGACGCTGTTTTATTTTATGGGCCGTCACTGGACTCGTGTTTTTTCGCAATTCACAACTGTTCACTCTGATGAAATCTAGCGCACTGGAAAGTGTAAATAGGACAATACCAGTGGCTATGTGGTAAAGTGGCAAGTTGAACAAGTACATGTGTGCATAATGGAGGAACGCCTTCCTATTTTTCATACGAGTGGGAGCATTCAACAGAAAATCCCAAATCTAAGGCAAACCTTGCTACAGCAAAAAACAGCACAAATAAAAAAAGGAAAAGCAAAAGAAAGTTTTCCTCAGCTCAGCTCAGCTCAGACCGCGTGCTTTTCCAAAGAAAGCAAGCAAATACCTAGAAAAATGTTATCTCCGCTTTATTTCTATACTTGAGCAATTTTTCCTACTTTTACCAGACCATAGACCATGCGACAAGGAATGTTTTGCTGTGTCGTGTCACAAAGAATTACATTGTACAAGGCCCTGTTCCGCCTTCAAGAATAACTAACATTCTTCCAGCTTCCTATTTTCACGCAATTGCAGTGGTAGGAATGTTTATTTCTCTCAAACAAAGCCGTATCTAAAATGTATGTAAGAAGCTAGCTTTCACTTTTTAGAAGCGGAGCCTTTTATTTCACAGGAAATAAACGTTTTACTTGAAAGAGTTTTCTTTCTTCTCCCTAATACCACACCACTGAAAGTCACTCTCTGTAACTGTCACAGTGGATGGGAACCAATTGGGTGATAAGTAAAGTTGAAGATGTTCTTTTTCTAAATATTCCTTTTGTCCTTTCTTTATCTGGCTCGCTCTCGAAACTCCACTCAGTCACTCCAGTCAAGGAAATATTAGATTATTGTTGGACAAGGAGCCGAAGCCGAAACTATCGTGACTCGTGACGAAAGTCATTTCTGAGTGGGGTTTGAAAATAGAATGCCACTTCAAAGAACAAAACATCTTTCCAGAAAATATCTTACACTTGACCGTCACAAAAGAAAGGAGCCACTGAAAAATGATACCCGGGTGATTATTGTTATTGCGATTTGGCATGAAAAACTTTCAAGATAAGGTCAACAATGAAATGGTGATGATTTGATGAATGTACTTTTCCTATTTATTTTTCATGTCTATCATTTTGACACTGTTAATGAATCATTGTTTTTGGACACATCATCAGCAAACATCTTTTAATATGAGAAAAGAAAAGACAAAGTTCCCTATGTGAAAAGCAGCAGTCACTCGATTTGCTGACTCGAACTTGCTACGGAAGCTGGCTCATTCCTTACCGTTAAAGAGCCCATGAAAAAGCTATCATGTCCAGAATGACAAATGCAAAGAATGAGAAAACAACTTTGTTGACTTGTACCATTTCTATTCTGAAGGAATGCATTTATAGAAAAAGACGTACCACTTTTCCCGTTGCTCCTTCCAGAATCTCGAATCGCTTTGATCAGTCACCCGTGTAAAAACGGAGTGAATACGGTATTTTTTGTAGGGCCAAACTCACTCGTTCGTTTCTCCAGACAGCATTAATAATTCACAATTCACTTCACGAAGACCATATCGACATGAATTCGTTCGTGATATCTTGTCGCGCGCAATTTTACTTACAGGGAAAATATCCTCCAGTGTTTATTTTATTAACGCTCGCCGTCTCTCTGCGGCATGTCAGCTCTGAAATTATAAGGGATCACGTGCCTAAGTCACCCACTCAGTCACTCACACACGAACGTTTTTTCCTGTTTAAAATATCGGGGCGCTTGTCATGCGTAAAACTTTTTTGCATGTCTTTCTTTGGAGAAAAGCAGATGAAAAGAATAAAATGGAATGAAAATGCTGATAGATAAAATAAACGTGAATTTCTCGCAACTGACTGATGCGCTGCGGCAGCTGCTTACTAGTGAGCAGTGAACACCTTGACAGGTACTCATGAACTAAAAGATATGTGCTTAACAGGGGAAGCTCTTCTCTGCAGCTTCTCGATAAATTCTTTTTCGCATTGTTCTGCAAGCAAGCTTAGAAACTCTGTCTAACAATGCAATGAGGAATATTGCCAATGCATAGACTTCTTACTGCGTTTAAAATTAAGTAAGCCTTTTTGCACCGCAAACATACAATGTGAATATAACAGAGACAACGTAAGTCCTCGATATTCAGTACTCTTTCAGAAGAGAGCCTCATGAGCTACTACTACACTAGAGGTGGGCAAAAGTTCCCGTTGTCCCGCTTTCCCGTTCCCGTTCCGTTCCCGTTCCCGTTATTTGAACGAGAACGGGACAGAGAATTTTGAAATACAACGAGTACAGAGACAACGTAAGTCCTCGATATTCAGTACTCTTTCAGAAGAGAGCCTCATGAGCTACTACTACACAACTACACAATTGCAGTGAATGTCATGATTGCAAAGTAAGTAGCAAGTGAATAAAACTGCTGTAACTCAATAATAATGCTACTTTTTCAAGAAACGTCTTAAGTACGAAGCAGCAGTCAACAACAGTCGTTTCTTTCATTTGATTCAGATGTGAATGTGATTCGAATGAATTTCTAGCTCTTGTTTCCTTTGCATTGCGTTACTTGTTTTCCCGAAGTCAATAAGACGCTACATACAACACGCGAATGCGATGTGAGAAAGAATTGGTGAGACATTTCATAGAATTGTAACTTAGCACATAGCAAACAAAGCGAATAATATCAAGTGATTTGTAGTTAAGTCAGTAGTTAAATATGGGATTGCGTGTTTCTTGTTTGCTATTTCTTCTGGGGGTTTTTATTCTATTTTATGAACTACTTAGGACTTTTCTCTTCCCTTTTTCTCAAGATGTTTGAAAAAAATTGAATTGTGGCAGTAGAGGATTTTCTCAAATTTTATTGCAAGTTCTCTTTTAAAAGGAGGAGTTTTTTTCCTGCTTTTAGAAAGTCTGCCTGCAGTCTATCTACTATAATAATGCTATCATAACCGCAGAATAGTCTATTTATTTAACTTTTTTGCAGAAAAAATGCAATTTTTTAATGTTGGTTGATGACGAATCTCCTTTTGTTAGGCGTCCCATTGTGTTTCAAAGTTTGAGACTGGCTGCATTAATGACATCAATGTCCACGTAATGAAAGAGTGGCACAATTGCCTACAGAAAGTTGTAATTTTCACTAACAATAATATTATAATAGCTTGACATTTGGGATTATTGACTTAAAAAAGCAACCTAAAAAATTTTTGGGCCAAAAAAGTTTCCTACTTGGAAGTGAAACTAAATACAGATGCATAATATTTAGAATACTTTTTGTTATCATACACTCTACTTTCAACTTTAATGGCCTTGTCAGGATTTCTCGGAACGTATTCAGTTAGTAGCTTCGCTAGTTTAGTTTGTAGAAGTTTATTTGATAGATATGTATGTATCTACATATGTGCATTCAAAACGGACGGTTTGAAAATTGCGTTAGATAAAGATTCAAATTAAAAATGAACAGAGGACGCTCCA
>VYYJ01002994.1:0-18449 GCA_021029165.1 Cyphoderus albinus | reverse complement strand
TTATCATATGATCATTATTTTCTTAATTATTGCCTTCCAGCATCAATTTCCTTCATGGATATCCATTTCATGATAATAAGTCGTGCACTAAAATAACCAATAACTTTCAACTTACAGTGCAAACTATGTATTTACAAAAGATTCAGGTTAATTAGCCTTTGGCACGTGGTAAACTTTATTCAAGAAAAAAAGAATTTTCTAGTGACTGAAAGTGACCAGTGGCTGTGCCCGGCCAGAATTATTATCTGATGAAGCTTTGACTTGACCCACAAATCTCTTTCAGCTTTTAAATACATTAGACAAAGTGAAGACAAAAAAGTAAATGAGTGACAATAAGAATAATTAAGATTGCAAATATCTTTTAATTTGTTTTCGTCATTTCTAGCAGCAGCATCAAGCAGACATAATGCCAAAGTTATTTCAATTAGTTACATTACATAGTTCATTCATCCCTTCCCCTTGGTTCATTTCATTTTGCGTACATTGACTTGACTTGCCATAACATGACATGATGCACTTATTCGTCCATCGTCCATCCATTCGTGACACTTTTCTTTCACTTTGTTTTTCCTTTATTACATATCGTCTCTTGGTCACTTACTTTGGAAATGAGTCAAGTCTAAAAAGAAGATGCATCACTCACACACTCCTCTGTAATGTATCCAACCATTATCCATTCAACATCCATTCAACTCTAATAATAAATTCAGTTTTCAGATGAGATGCTCAGAATGTAAATTGTAAATAAGCAAACTTTGTTTGTTTTCGTGCGTGGGTGATTGTGAGGGCGATGATGCAGTTGAGTCGAGTCGAGTGAACGGTGGTTGGTGAGTGATAATGATAATAATGTTGAGTGAACTGTGACATCATCTTTGTCTGGTCTGCTTGTAACTACTTTGTAAAAACGCGATGCACCATAGACACATTACCTATTATAAAGAAATGCACGCCAATTGCCAGCCAACCAAATAACTGCCAACGTCGTTATAAACACAGCATAACATAAGCTAAGATTGCGGCAAACCCGTGTTTATTTTATTTACTCACTCTGAGACATGCTAAGATCAACAAAAGCGTAAAATACAATGTTTCATTGAGTAAAGTAAAGTAATGAAAAATCTCGTTTTTTATGATGACACTTTTATTTATACATTACCTGCTCTTATAAATATAAATGTATAAATTATTAGCCAACTTACATTTAACTTGAACTTTGAAAAATAATCCTTAATCAAACCAGCTCGTTTTGTCAAAATGACAAATTGGGAAACGGAAGTGGAAGTTGTACGTATAGCAGGAAAAAAATTGATGAGAGGGGATAAAACAAGTTCATGGTAGGTTTCTGCACGCTGACGCTCTTCTCCGAAACCAACCTACTTTAACTAATGATTCATTTACCTTCATTTAGACAATCGATTTATCATTTAAAATTTATCAGTGCTTACATTATTTCTGTTTTTCCGCCTGTCTCACTTCCAGTGTGAGTGTAAGTCATTGATTAAGCTAAATTGATTTCTCTCCAACTTATCAGTTTCAGGAAAGCATTTCCTCAAGCAATTTCTCAGTTTCGATTCGAAATAGAATGAGATCAGTATATCAGAAAAAAATTGTTTCCTTTTGGTCTAATTTAAACCGTTACACTTTCCGCAAGTAAAACTGTTACATTCAACGGCATTGCAGCAACCAACTAAAAAAATCTGAAACCAGACCAGAGACCTCCATCGTCTCTTTACTTTTTTGTGGTAACAAATCTCGATAAGGATAATACGGACCAAGAAAAGTAGAATCTCTACACATATCAATATAAGGGGGTTGTTATGTTATGTAATGTTGGAGATGTGCCAGGATTTACCAGACCGACCCCATCATGATCCTATACTTGCATAAGGTCCATAGATTTAAATACTGGGCCTATTTGTACTCTTGTGCTCTTGCTCTTTCCAACTAATCGTAAGTTGTAAGTTCCACTTTGCTAATATACAACTTGTTTGTCGTATATCAATGCAGCAGGCAGTTTCAAATTAACATCTGAAGAAACCAGGAAAGTTAACTTTGTGCCACTGCACTGTGCTCTTTTATTATGAGAATGTGTGCATCTGAAAGCTGAAAGAACCTGACTGATCTGCCTGAAAAGAAAACAAATATTTCCTTGTAAATAAGAAAATGTGTGAAAAAGTGTGACTCAATGAGAAATCTTTAAAGTAGCACACAACAACAAAATAAAACTAAATTCATTGCATCGTATCGAACCGCAAAACCGGTTGATTGTAAGCTTCCAAAAGTATCGATGAATAATAATAAACGATGATACTGGGTAAAAATGAAAGAAGGAAAAAAAATGATGATAGACAATTTGAACATGAAAGTCACTGACGCATCAGAAATGTTTCTGGTCTTTTATAATAGAAATTGATAAAAAGTAAAGTCCTTGCCAAAGCCTAAACAAGGGAAAAGCAGATCATAAAAAGAAGAAAGAAAGTCAACAAAAGCAACACTTGCACTTTTTTCTAAGAAAATGTCAGTCAATTGAGTCAACTTAAGTTTAGCTCAAGTCAAGTCAAGTGAAGTCATTGGATGTTTTCGGGAGGAATTTGATGTGACGTGGTGCAATACGCTGAGCAATTTTGATGCTTTTGATGATATCATGACATGACACACAGTGCTGCTGCTGGTGACACTAAAGTCGAACAAATGTGCCAAAAATTGAGGTTATCGGTGCTACTGTTAAACATGTTATACACATTTGGTAAAGCTGGTGAAATGTGTCCACATCTAATTAGTGAAAGGACTAATTAACAAGAAATATTTTTATAATAGGCATACAATTATTTTGTATGTGGGTATTTATGTAACTTTCTTTTTTGTTTGCTCTCATTTTCACCCTTGTGTGTTAAGGAACCGGAAACTCAAACAATTAAAATCTACTTGAGTTATTGCTCAAGTTGTTTACATACATCTATTGATTAAATAACAAAAAAACTTCAAATTCAAGGGGTTGTCCAAATGTAGGTATTAAATAAAAATGAGCAATTAAAGAAAATGATGAGCATATCTACATGCGTTTTCGTTATGTTGCTTAAAAAGAGCAAGGAGAAATTCTTCAGGAGATTATTCAGTTGAAGTGTCATAAAACTGTGCACTTTTTATGAATGAGGAACGTGAACTTTACCATTTTATCAATTTATCTCATTATTTTTGCCCTTTCCGACTTACAAGAGTGGGAATTAGTTAAATAAATGACAGTCAATAAAGAAGAGTGAATGACTGAATAAACACTTGAATGAAATGAAAAACATGATCATGTGCATTTCGTTATCGACCTACCGACCGACACAATGGTGCCACTCTTCTTAACTTAACTCCCAATCAATGGCACATCTCAGCCCACTTACTTATCTTAAGTACGCACGAACACAACGTAATTTAGCTAATTTAACATCAACTTCGCCTCAAGAGTCTCATTAATGTACATTAAAGGTTTACACTTTACATTTGCATTACTACGCGTACATTCACAATGGTTATCAAATGATTATAGTATTCAAGCAGTTCCATTGCTTATGTGTAAGCAAAATGCAATCAAATAAGCGCTCTCGTGGACAATACAATCAACTGGATGTTTATGTTTAAGTAAGGAATGATAAATGACGCCTTCTTGGGAGATAATGATTTGACGAAGCTGAGCCGTGCCGATTGGAGTGGAGCGCGCACTTAATGCAATTCTTCATTGAGTCTCTTCATTCTCTACTTAACAAAAGCGAGAAGAGTTACGAGTTACGATAAATACAAAAGAAAAATATGCCGGTGTGCATAACGTATAAAAATAATTATATTTATATATGGCTTCACCACAATTACAATTACCGTCATTTCGGGCTATTAACCTTAACCCCTGATTGATTCATGACTGTGTAAGGAAGGTAAAAGATCCTCTTCAGTGCACGCGTGCCTATTCAATACAACGCACTTTTTCTGGGACATTAAAATAATGCGTGTGTAGGAAGGAATAATTTTTATTTCAAGAAATCACTTAATTTTATCCAAAAATTGATTGTTCCTAATTTTTTTTGAAAAAATGGGATTTTGAAAACATTTTTGATGGCTGACGACAGATAATGAGTATTATCATAATATCGCTCACCACGCACTTTTTTCAATGTAAATTATTTTTTCCTACTCATCGTCAGTCGATAATCTCTGTGATAGTGATAATTTTTCACAGGTTCGTTTTCAAAGGAATTTTCAGACCCGACCAGACAAAAGAGTTTGAAAAGGAACAATGCTCTTTTTTTCAAATTAAAGCAGAGGTGGTTTAAAGAGTGGTGGTAAACTCCTTACAGAGAGCGAAGTCACAGATAAGGTTTTTCAGACAATTGCACATTTTTAGTGTCCGTCTCGCCGCCTTCATAAAATGCATAAGATTAAGATAATTATCCTTTTTAACTTGCCTTTTTTCTTCTTCGTGGAAGCTTTTTCTTTTCTACTAAAACAGTTAAAGTTAAAGTGTCAATGATTTTCACTTTAACCAAACTCCTCGAGCAAAGTTACACATTTCCCATTTAATAGCTTTTTCTTCTTTAATAGCTACGTATTGTGTAAATGAGATGGTAATGAAGTCAATAATAAAAGCCCACAGCATCTATCCATCCATTCGCATCACATCCATTCCACCAAAAAACAAGCAGAGCAGAAAAATAATAAAAGATGCACCTGGTTCTTTGGAAGAAAAAAAATTGCTGTCATCATCATCACCACGTCATAATAATCATGATACGAGTACATAAATACTAGCATATACATACATCACAAGTTCTGCACAAGAAACCCGACAATAATGACCCATTTCATTTTATCCAGCTGCACTCACTTCACTGGCACCGTCGCAAGAATGAGCTCATTTTTATTAAGAATAAATTCTTCTTTTATTATTATTATGTTATTTTCAGAATCTCGAGGCGTCAGCCACAGCCACGGGTCACAGTCAAGTGGAGCCATTAAATAATTTTCCAACCTTTTGAAGTTTTCATTGGAAAATCATAACTTTCCGGTTTGTCTATGATTACTACTGATCCAGATTCGAGGCTGCATAACATGTACCTGTCTGAAGTCTGAATTGATCGAGACGTGAGCACAATTACAAATTTTTAAAGTTTAGTGAGTCTGTCAGAAATTCAGTTTAAGTCGAGTAAAATGCTATCGATTACCGATGACGCAAGAGGAAAATCGTTCTTATCTCGTAATAAAAAGTGAGACATTTACATTTGCTTGCAACATAAAATACCTCCATGACGTGACAATCTCTGACTTACAATTACATATTTTGAATTGAACATATCCCGAAATTCTGCAAAGATTTGCCCAAATGCCAGAAAATTCACACCCGCAACAGCGCTTTAGCAAGTGAATTAGGTAAATTCTTTTCTTTTATTTCTAGAAGTAAAGAACTGCCGTTGAAGCAGTTTTTAAAAAGAAAAAGTGCTGGATTATAAAAAAAATGTGGAATATTACGGTTATATTATGATATGACACAATTTCTCTGGATGTTGTAAGATTACATAACTAATATTAATATAAAAAATGTATGTACATACCTACGTACATTTATTGTCTGCATGGGTTCATTTTATTTTATTTTATTTTGCTTTTTCCTAGCCGCTTGTTTCGTAACAAATGTTTTGTGCATTATTCAAAAGGCAGAAACAAGAAACTCACTGCACTCTACTTACATACGTCTCTGTTTCGCTTTTTTGTCATCCCTCTTTCATTTTCATTTTAATATTGACCGTTACTCGACAAAAAAATTGATGTCACTTCACTACATATATTTAAGATTAGGTACATTAACTTGCGCCGTGCTTGCATTTATTCGCATTGTTGCAAAAATAAAGATGGAGATGAAGAAGGGAGGGGAGTTGGCGCATTGATAAACACCCATGAAATGAATCTAGAAACGTTATGATACGAAAGAAATCGACCCTTTCTTTTCTCTCCGTTCGGGGTTACAATGGGTCTTCGTAACTTCCTTCACATGCATCTTTTTCTCTTTTGCAAAGTATTATTGTTGAAAAAAATATCGTCATAGGAAGATATCAAAATCGGAGTGTGTCCCTGGAAATGTAGAGCAACGACAAACGAAGCCGCTGTATGATCATCGTGCATGATCATGATCATCTTTTTTTCCACTCTTAACTTGGGAGAGTAACAGCAATAGTAGTAATGTAGTAGTGTGGCGATAGTGATGTTGATGTTGATGCAATGGGGGAAGAAGTTGAAGAAGAAGAAAGAATAAAGTTATGTATTATATCTGCAAATGGGAAAAAACCTTGTCGCCACCCTGGCGCCGAAAATATCGACAAAGTCTCCTGGAACTCACACAACTCCAGCTACAACCCGGAGTCTGTCTGAGTTGGTGAGTCTGCGAATTGGGACAAAACAGAGAAAACAGAAGCAAAAAGAAGGCGAAGAAGCCACCACCGTTTTACCAACCACCGTTCTTAACTTATCGCTATTGCTTTCCCTTGTCTTGCCACTGCTCCCTTTTTAACTCGTTGGCTTTGGCTTTGGCACTCACTCAGTCAGTCACTCTCTGGGAGATTCGTTTTCTAGGAATAGCAATGCAACCAAAACCAAACATCCCTATCTCCGTACTCTTACATAACAGATAGCTCATTTTATACATATTGGGACGGTTATAATGTTATAACAGTTTTATCCCACGTATGTATACTTTTCGACAACCTGACGCTCCCTTGTAACTGTAACTTGTAAATACCAGTGCAGTACTAGTAAAGTCCAGTGGTCCATTTTCACTTTCTCCCTTTCTCTCTATGGATCACTTTTCCTTTCGCTTTTCTCTTGTCTTGTGTTGTTGCAACACTGATTCTGGATGTGGGGAAAATCCCCTTGTTTTCCCTATTGTGCAGCCAGCCTCTTTTCTTTTTCTTTTCTCCAAATAAAATTCATAATGAATACCTACTCATCCACTGCTCTCGCTATTACAAGCTAGTCACTAGCAACTAGCTCAAGTGGGGAGCAGAAGAAAGAAAGAAAAGAGATGTGTCTGTTTGTGTACTCATTTGTGTCGTGTCTTTTGTATGTGTAAAAAAATTGAAACCGAGAAAGCTTTTCTCTCAAGGTAGAGCGAGCAACCACCACCATCAGCGGGCAGCCAACCGTCAGAATACAAAGAATTGAAACTGCTATAATATACTAAAAAGCTTAGATACGTATGTGTACTTTACTTCATTTAAGGGTTTCTCTCCCGTTTTCACAGTAAAAGCTCAGCAGTGAATTTATCGTTTGCCAGAGCTTCATTTCATTTCGTTTCATCGCTTTCGATATAAAAAAGGATCAGCTTAGACTCAGAACTCAGCAGCTTGCCTCAACTGTGTAGAGAAAGGGATGCGTTCTGGAATGGATGAGATGAATGTTATGTTATATAATAATTATAACCTTTTATAATCTTTTTACATATCAACTGCATTTTCATGGTGGCGCTGCTGCATATTTAGAAGAAACAAGTGAAACACGTAAATACATCAGGAAAAACATGCGTTTGTTGTAGTTTCGAATTTATACGAGGCTTTTAATGTTTTTCGTGGAAATCCAGCTCCTTCCTTTGCAAGGATCGTTTCAGCTTTTGTTACTTCTTTTTTGCAATGTCTTACTAAATACAATGTTATGTTATATAAACAGAATTTCAGAACAAAAAAGCTCATATTTATTTACCGAGGAGTCAGACTCACTTTTTTTCGACAATGGAGCATGGAGCTACTAATACATAACGAACTTCATAGCTTCATATAATACTGTTGTAGGTGATAGTTTTTAGTGAGAAAGTGTAAGTCAAGTCAAGTTGTAACAACACATACGTAGTACTACTTATCAATATGATCGTTTTCATCGTTTTTGTTGTCGTGTCGTAGTCTCAGTCTCTCTCAAGTCGTAAGTCGTAAACAGAGCAAAACGCTTTTTTTCTCTCTAAAAATCCTTCTGACAATTATGGGCGCGCTCTAGATATATTTATTACTCTCTCTTTCCATTCAGATTACCATTTGTAATGATCCACCAAATTACCCGATTTTCAGATCAATATTTCGCTTTATGTATCTATAAACCAGCATAAAAGCGCTAAGCGGCAGACAACAAGATAAACGCTGCCTGAAACCTAAAAACTGAGTGATTGAGCCTGAGCTACATTTACATGTGCACAACATGTGCAAATTGAATCAGAGACAGGCCAACAAACAACAAAATTGTAATAAAAAGTCAATAACTCTGTAAAAGTGTCTGTCTCTGCTTTAATGTATGAAACCAAATCTTCTTGAAGGTGGCGGCGTTAATGATTCAAGTGTGCAAATAAAAATGTTCCCTTTAAATAAATAACGTAAATGTCCACGTGCGGGCATATGAGAAACAATCAAAATCTGTTAATCATGACTCACCACCATCCAATCCGCAAACAAAGCATTGAACTATGAACATTTTCATTTCATTTTTTATTATTTATGCCGCATGATCCGAAAATTCTGATCGTAACTAAAAGCTATTTGTAAAGCTACGTATGGATGGGTCAGTAAATCAATTCAATTCAAAGCCGTTCGCCTCATTGACCAAATATGACTCGATGCGCTCTTTTTTCATTGCATTACCTTTTATATAAAAAGTTATTAAATAAAAAAATGCAGGCAGCGGCAGGCTCGTATTTTAAATCGTCACTTTATAAATACTAAAAAAGCAGGCACGAGACTATTTGATGAGGGTTTTTGAAGGTAGTAAGTAAAGTGTTAGGTAATGTTATTTATATTATGCATATCAACAACATCATAATCTTAACACATGGTCCGCTTAACACCTACTAAAACAGCTAAAGATGTAAAAACTAACCATAGATTATGATTACGATTGCAATAAAAACTGCATGTCATATTTTATTTTGCCATTTTTTAAAGATGACTATATTTGCACTGAACTGAATTTTCTTTTCTTTTTGGAGCAGCCGCGTCATAATCTTAATGTAATATAATGAAAACGATGATGTAATGTTTTGGAGCGGCGACTGGTGTGGCGCGGCGCGGTGCGTGGTTTGTAAAGCTCCACATTCTTTTTTTCTTTGTCACAAAGTCCAAAGCGAACTAAAAACTGGTGAGAGGTGGAGGTGGATATGGATGTGGAGGTGAACTGTGAGGTGCTTTGTCATAAAATGAAACTCAATAAATAAAAAGGTCTTAACACAACAAACTTTAATATAAGATCTGGGAGCAGCAGCCACAGCCACATTACAAACAAGACATGAGACGTTTCTTGTAAATGCTAATCGTTTTCAAAAGTTAATACACACGGAAATAAATATGGTGGTGCATAACGCATTTATAACATGTCTGTGGCTCACTTACGTTTTACTTTCAGTGAAGCAAAAAGCACACACAAAAGGAATAAGAAAGAAAGGATGGAGGTGAATATTCCATTCCACGCATAAAATAAAATAAAATGCGATTATGCACAACGTGAAAAAATGTAATGTAATATTGAGTGGAATAGGATCATGTTTTGTGTGTGCTGTATCATGAATTGAATGACTATGACTCTGACTTTGACTTGACCCATTGGACAAGAATATATTAAGAAGGGGTTAACAAACCAGACTCGCCTATATTTACCAACTCTTCTTGTAGGCACATTTTTAAACCAATCTTTCTTAACTTACGTATTATACGTGTGTATGTAAACATTCATCAAAATGTGATGTGAGTAAGAGATGGTGACGATATGCTTCCATTGTATTGTAATAAGATAAAAAACGTTTATATCTCAGGTAAACGATTCCTGCTTTACATTCGGGGTTAAGAGGTGTTTACAAACTACGACTCTTCCGTTATTCATCTCTTAAGTAATTTGACACATCTGAAATTATTCATTGTCTTGTTGATATTTATTTTTGTAATTTCCTTCCTTTTTCATAATATTTTGTCATTTCCTTGAATAATGAGATTGTTTAGGTAATTTAAGTTCCTTTTTTGCCAATCCAAAGTTTCCCCAAAACGTAAGACAGGTTAAGTGGTCACATCACCCATAAAATAAAAAAGTCCCGTTCGATTCGCTCATTGTCAGTCAAGACGTCAACTAAAATGACTTTTGGCAAAACGTGAAAATTTGGAATAACTTATTTTATTCCATTTTACTGTGTATGTATCATTTTGAATTTGTCAATGATTCATGCGGCGGACTGTTATTAAATAAAACTTGATTTTGAAAATGCTATAAAAATTTGCCAACCTAGAAATTAAATTGGATATTCAATAATGCTTGAGTTAAAGGCAACCGGCCAAATTGTCTTCGACTTGATCAGATGAAAAGATAACGATTTCGTAAAATCGAAGATAATCAAAGATTGTCATTGTTATGATATCTTGTTATTATAAATGACTCAGCTCATCAAATCATCAGCTCAGCTCGGGTTTCTATTTTAAAAGTGGGTAAGCACGCAGCAGGCAATCAAAACTAAAGGTTTATTGGCTTTTTTGGATCTATGTACAAATATCTCTGAAATTTACAATGGGAGGTGGTTTTTAAAATAATAAGTTATGACAGGATAAGAGAAAAAGCCACCTTTGTTTTGCTTTGTCTGCCAGTATTAAATTGCTTACAAGACAAGATATTGCATGTTACGTTATGTAGGTATTAAAAATGTAAGTTGGTGAAACGTGCGCATAACGAAGTGAATTGGAAATGAGCCGTTTCGCAGAGACGGTGGTGGTGGTGCACGCTTTGTAAATAATGGCACATCTTCAGTCAGTATGTCTTCAACTTCAAGCCAGGTAAAATATCCAAGATTACATTACATTACAACGACTTTGAACTTTCCATTATCCTGCCAGCGAATGCGAAAATTGTTAATCACATCACAACAATAATAATAAATGATGATAATCCGCATTTTGTTCCACTCCATCCAATCCAGCAGTCAGGGCCAAGTGAATCGACCGACTTCAACCTCGACTTTCTTTACAGCCATTGCCAGATGTTTGTTAGTCCTCTGAGTAAATAAATGGCAAACAATTTGGCATCGGATCGGTAGTTATAAAATGTGTTGAAAGATGCATTATTTTCTCGTCAGCCAAAGATCATCACATATCACAATCACATCCTCCTGCTCAACCTCCTCAGAGGGAGGAAGAAAAGAAGCTGCATGTGTTGAGAAGTAAAGTGAGCAGGTAATTTTTTTAATTCTCATCTCAAAGTGAGAAAATTCTTTGGGTTTGGGTGTGTGAGCTTCTGACTTCTTGCAATGCATGATGCAACAATCTTCATGAGAAAAAAAATGACAAGATAGTTACGTTACGGTTACGGCATAAGGCACGGTTCAGCTTCAGCTTCAGTCAGACTTTCTTCATTTCACACTGCTCTGCTGCTGCCGTTGAAACTGAAACATGTGGATGTTTTGTGATGATGCACTTTTATGCTAATGATTAGGCTGACTGAGGTAATGATAATATAATATAATGATGATTCAATGATTACAGTGGTTGGTTTTTTGAAAAAATGAATGGAAGCAAAAAAGTGGGTAGGTGGCTGTGGCTCACTGAGTGAGTTTGTCTTGTCCTGTGATGATCATCTTTATCGTAAGTAATCATAAATGAGAAAGAGCATTTTTGAGTTGAGACTTCCACCTTGACTCGACATGACTTGACGCATGATTCATGAATGATTAAGCACTAGACACTTACTTGGTGGTGGTGGTACACTTACCAACCAGACACTGTGTCTGTCTGTCTCAATGACTAAATGTCTAATTGTGTTAGTTGTATGTAGTACTTAAGCAAAATGTTGAATCAAAGGAAAATTTAAATTCATCTTGCATTTTTGACTTTTGTCGTCTTTGCCTTTTCTTCTGTCACTTTTTGTTGAATAAAGGTAGCTAAAGCTTAAGCCGTGTCTGAATGAAATGAAGCTCTGATGATGTAATGTGACTGACTTTGGCTGTGTCCATGTTCCCTATCTAAATCTCTCTAAAATGGAAAGAAAAGAAAAGGGTGAGTTTGAAGTTGAAGTTGAACCAACAACTTTTTTGGCAACACTTACGTCACCCTATTCGCAAACAAAATAAATGAAGTCATTTTAACGCAAACATTAGCATGCAACAACTTACAACAATGATAATGATAATATTAATGTAGCAGCAATCATTATCATTGTCTATGTGTGTATGTAAACCACTTCATTCTTTGCTTATGGATATTGATGATTTGCAGAAATGGGAATGTTTTTCAGTTAGTTAGTTTTAAATAATGCTTAAGAAGGCATCGCATCCTATCATATCATGCTCAATGCAAATCCACACCATAATTTCACGAGGAGACTGAAACTGAATTTGCATTCTACTATTAAATAAAGATAAAATGATGAACGATGTTAGAAAGAAGTTGCATCTTTTTTTGGGTGCATGACAAATAATCGAGTGAGTTTATGAAAAACAGTTGCGTTCGCTTTGTAGTGGTTGTTGACTCTTCTCTTCAGAAAGGTTCTGAAAGCAAAGATGTTGCAGATGTGATGTTTAGCGTTTAGCATTTTCCAACTCGAACCAACACCCGTTAAGGCTATGTTATGTTATGTTACAAATGATGGATAAATTAAGATTCGTTCATCATCATTCAACTGATAATTATATGCGTGTCAAGGTTTACAAAATAATACCTACCTACTCACCAAAATAATGTGCATAAATATTTCAGCGTGTTCATAATTTAGCTGAGAGACAGAGCTCTATCATAATTTGCAAATGATAGAATTGCTAGAGATTCCCTAATTGCAACTTCCTTCCTTTTAGAGTGTAATCATATTTCAAAGAAAATCGTAAGTCAAACAGAAGCATCATCTTACTAAAATACAGTACAAAGAAGCACTTTTACTTAAACTTGAAATGTGTTGTGTGGTCATGTAATAAATATTTCATTTCATTCTCGGAATAGACGACTGTGTAAGAAAATTCTTTTTCAGAAAATCTGCGCCGGAAGTCTCTTTCATATTCATATCAAGTTGATCATCAATTTAACCACTCATGGACTCTTGGAAGTAAATAACAGTGATCCTCTTCATTTTACTTTTTTTCTCCTCAATTTTAACGAGATAGTCACGAAAAGGAAAACGCAACTGTCGTTTCCTATTTTTTCCAAGATAAACCCCAAAAAATGTTTTGCTTTTGCAAATGGTTTTTTAAGCTTTGTATTATTTAATACACGCGACGCGATGGGTGTTACTCGGAAGTAATAAGTGCATGAGATGCAGGAGAGGAGATGCCTCTGTTTCTGTTCTGTTATATACGATACGATACGAGCAAAGCCTTATCTTGTATCAGAAACAATTTATCCGTCTCATAGATCATTCACTTAAAAATTTGTAGTGAATTGTCACAGGAAATAATTCAAACGTATGTGTTTACTTTACTTATGATTTTATATTGGAAGCTTATCGGTTATTTATCAGAGGAGGAGGAACGAACACAAAATCTGTGTGCAGTGGTGGATGGAGATGCAAGTCAACAATCTTGTTACCAATTTCATCATCATCCGAGTAAAAGCGAGACAAAAAAATCACAAGGTAGAGATAGATACGTATCCGTAATTCCATCGCTTTTTCCTTCCGCAGAGTTCCATTGCAATCGAAAGCTTCGCTTTTCTTCCTGTTCGCACTCACTAAACTTACTTTGCTTCGTGGTGGTGTCTCCCTTCCCTTCATCCACCAAAAGCTTTGGCTATTAGTTGCTTGCAGCAAGAGATTTGTTGACATTCCAAAACGAATGTTTTTTTTTTCATGGAAAGAAAAATCATGAACATAGAAGATAACCATATTTACGCACGTATGACTGTTATGTTATTATTTTACAACTTTGTCACACACACGGAGAAAATAGCAAAACAAGGAAAGAGAATCAAGGAACCAAGAACGGCAAGAACGAAACGAAAACGAAGTAGGTAAATGCATTTTTGGTTTGCTTCCTTCGCCATCGCCACATTGAAACATGGAACATTTTTCTCCCACTGTGAAGTAAAGCCAGTGCATGTACATATGTCATAGTTTGTTAAGTTCCGTTACGTTACGGTTAAATCTGAAACAGAGAACGGAAGAGAATTTTTTTATTTGATGCTTGTTGTCTTGCTGTTGTATGCCTGTGGCTCCTCGAAAAGCTTCCAATAATAAATCAAAATTTTTATGAATCACTTTTCCTCTTTAATTTCATGAGCAAAAGTGCATAGGTAGGTAAAACTAACCGCTGGCTGTTTTTTAAGATTTTTTTTTGTTTTGGGGAAAAGTGGAAAAATCGAATTTTCTTAACTTCACTTCCAATTTTTCTCCATTTAATGACAAATGCACAGATGGAATGAAAAAGGGAAAAAATAACGATTGTGGGAAGTGTGGGACAAGTGCATGTCTTAGAATTATGTAACTACTTAAGCCTGGATATTTTTTTGTTTTTACGTTACTTTTTACTATTTAGGCAAAAAAAATGAGTAAAAGAAACATTCGTTCCGTTACACTAAACTTGTTTTTGGAATGGTTAGTGCACTGGTGGCATTACCACAAAAGTCGATTGAAAATGAATTGGAGATGGAATGAAAGGAAAAGCGAGGCGAAACTGAAAGGAAAATTGTGCCGTACACGAATGTAACGTCCTTCTAACTAAACCGTGTAATATTTCAACTTCATATTTAGTAAAAATGCTAAAAAGCGATATTTGTAAGATGAAAAAAAAAGTTGATCGTAAATTCATAAGAATTCATAAGATCATACATAAATAACAACTTCTATATTTAACACCGGCAAGAGCAGCTATGATTTAGGAAATGCCGAATGTTCAACTTGAATGTTTGTTTCAGTAGTTTTAGAGAAGAGAAAGAAAATCCTTTTAAGTCGCAAGTGAAATCCATGCGTGATTCATGTGATTGCCCAGAAAGACGAAGAGTCTCTTCTTGCTGTCTAGTTAGCAGTCTTGTCTTGGATTCAAGTTTGTAACGTAACGTTTGTACTTGTGTACCATTAATTAACCATAAGTAAGCAAATGCTAGTTACAATGAAGTGATACCAAAGTGAAAAAAAAGGAGTTGTAAAAAATATTTATGCAGCAGCTACGTATCACGTATGTACTTAGGTTAGGCTTAAACTTGTCACTTTTGTCTTGTCTGGTCTGGAAAAAAGGGTTGCTTCGGCTAAGTTTATAAAGAAAAACTGGAAAGTCAGGGTTGCTCTTGTCTTGACTCACTTTCCTTTTCCTTCCGAGGATAGAAAAAGTCACACTTGATTATTGAGCGAGTGATGTATTTACCTACGTGATGTGACCAAATGCCACAAGTTAAGTGGCAACGGCAACACTCGAATATTTTTCTTGACAAAACACGATCCAATTATTCACTTTGTCTATCTATACGTATGTATTTTACTATAATGAATAGATGAATGAATGAATCTGAAGAGTGAATGATCGAGTTGCATCTCTGCCTCTGCATCATTATCGTTATCATCAAACAGACAGAGTGCAGCATTTTTTCAACTTAGTTGTTTGAATAATACATACGTAGGCGTAATAAAATTAGGTTAAATAAAATAAATTATTATTCATTCACGAAAAAAATCCTGCTCTGCTCTTGATTTCCCTCGACGATGGATATTTATGGTAAATCTGTCATTTTGTCATTTCACTTTCAACTTGTCAGGTCAAAAGACACCGCGTGAAGATTCTATGAATGGAATTATGGAAGGCTTATCGCTTCTTGCCTTGATTTGCCTTGCCTGCTTCATTTCATTAAGGCTTATCAGTTCAACTCCTAAATAAATTCAATAAATCACTTCAATAAGCCGCAACTAATTTGTGAGTCAGTTGCATTTCTAACAGTGTATCAAGTATCAATCGGTCTTCCATAAATAAAAATGCATTCGCATTGCTTTTGCTTCACATCCCTGAATGCAACACTCGAGTTTCGAGTTCAGACACGGCCGACAGGTCACTGAGAGATCCTAATCAGCGCAGATCAATCAAGAGACGTGCTCTTCTTTAAAAGTAAACAAAAAAGAGGAAGATAAAGAGGAGGACAACAAAAAATTGTTTTCTTTTTCTTTCTTTCATCCGCTCGCTACTTCTTGGACCACCTTCTTTAAAACTTCTCGTCCACGGCCACATTCGGCAGTCAGTGCATCTGCGTCGTTCTTGGTACGTGCACAACATTTAATACGGCGATAGCATGACTTATAAAAATTACACATTACCATCACGTTCTCAAACACCTATAACAAAATAATCCTCTCGAGTAATGCTTTACGCACATCTCAAATCTCAAAATCTCAAATTCTCGACTTTGTTATTTGCTTAAGATTTCTTTCTGAGAAAAAGACAAATTCATCTTTCAATCTATGCAAACAATCCGCGTGGTTTCTTTTTTATACTATTCCACACAAAAATGGGATTATTGAGTAGGTATCTGAAAAAAAAACATTTTTTATTTAAAGTCAGTTGACACACAACTTAACTCGAGTTTCTGTTATTATTTTTATTATGCTACACTCCAGACAACTCAAGTCCCTTACTCACTCAGCTCCAGCTCGGCTCAGCTCATGTTCCCAAAAATGCATTTCCAAGAGCATGAATGAGCACCAAAATCATTTTCAAAATTATTTACATTTCCTGTATTGTATTGCGGCGGTGGTGCATGCAAGCCTCTGCTATTTTTACTTTTTACCGTTTCGAGCTGAGTGAGTGCAATCAATTTGAGTGGTGCAGTGGCAGTCTCGTTTTTTATGTGGCTTCACTTCGACTTGGCCTTTACCTTGAAAAATGAAATTTCGCTTTTGGATAAATCACTTTCGTCCAATTCACTCAATCTGGATGATTCAATCTTCACAACAAACACTTTAACAGAATGTTTTCTGTATTAATGCCTTCATTTCATCCAGACGGTTCAAAGTGTCATGAAGAAAAAAATGGAGATCATCACGATGAAGATGAAGATGACCACAAGCATGAATGAGTTAAATTTTATTAAAGCTCATTTGTTTAGTCCTTATAAATACTCAGCAGACTTCTTGTCGCACCGAGTCACTTCTTGACCAACAAGCAAGCAACTTGAACAATGAGTCGTTTCAATTCAATATGGACATTCCCATTTATTATAACTTTATCAAGCTAACTAACAAGTAGCAAGTAGCAGAAGCATAAAAAAGTTTAATGTGAAATCGTACCAGGTAAATCAATCCAATCGTCAATTTCATTTTCATCATCATCGAGTCAAAAGGTAGGCAGCGCAGTATCGGATAAAAGGCGAAGGTAAATAAATACTTAAATAAATCTGTTTGCTTTCATTTTCATTTCGATTCGATTGAATCCACTTGGATTCGATTTGGATATTGTGAGTGAGTGGAGATGGAGACGCCTTAATAAAATGTTGTGTTAGTAAACCGCTCATCATCATCATGAAATGCGACATGCAAACTGCAACTTTCATTGCAACTCGAGCCGAAGCCGCTTTTTATGGTGACTGAGCAATGGCAATGAACATCCACATCCACAATTTTTCAAAACCGTCTCGACCGTTGTACTTAATGTTGTATGTAATATTTATCCGTATATAGCAATGGAGACAGTTCAGAAATGAAAATGAATGAATGAAGAGTTGAGAAAAAAAAACAAGTAAAATGATTTCATCGAACGAATTTCAAGCGTGGGTTTCAATGTGTGTTTTATTGCAGAGCACAAGAGTAATAAATATGATGCGTAAAGAAAAGTAATCCAAATCCATACACAAGAGAAATTCTCTGTGATAAATATGTGAAATGAGTTAGTAACTCATTTGATTTTTCTCAACTAACTGGACAGATTACTCAAATCACGTTTTCACTTGAAATGTTGCTCTTTTCTCTCTCGCTGCTGCACCTCTTCAATGAAATGATGCACGGATTCATTACGAATTTTTAAGCAAACAATAAAACACGAGAAAATGTTAAGTTCAAGGAAGGTGTGTTTTTTAAACTAATACCATATTCCATTCATTCATTCATTTTCCTCATTCATACTGACCAAATTATAGAAACTCGAGACAGGTAATAAATCCAAAACATATTAACGTAACGTCGTATCATAATATCAGGATGATGAGAGTTGAGAGAGGACACGAGTACGAGAACGCACACACACGATAAAAAAGTGTGTGTAAAGAAGTCATCACATTTTTTATTTCACCGGCACCATTTTAGTATCATGAACACATACATGTGCTTGCGTCTTACCTAACTTGCATACAAATTACAATGCATATGCATAAATCCTCTGTAATTACCATCTGCGTCTTGAAACGACGGATTACTTTTCTTTCCTACGAACGGACACCTTTAGGCGGAGGCGAGGACCCGGGACATTAAATATCCAAACTAATTTTTTGATTAAAACATTTTTCATTTGCTCGCTT
>VYYJ01002993.1:0-18451 GCA_021029165.1 Cyphoderus albinus | reverse complement strand
GTATATTTATTTGTAAGAATGACGCTCGTCAGTGACAAGGAAAAAGATTGAGCGTTTCCTTAAATAATAATAGCTCTATACTTCATGGCAAATATTCACTTTCATTTTTACGTTATCTCTCTTGCCCTGCTTACCTTTGTCTTTTCTCCTTGGTAAAAACACCCTTTTCTATAAATAGACAGCGGCGAATGATTGGGTACACACATACACAATCTGCTCTTTAGCAATTCTCCTCGTGCATATTTTTCATTATTTGTGCTCCTCCATTCTCCCTTTGATTTCGCAATTGCTCCAACTGAGAGGAGCCGAGAAAGAACCTGCGTTACGCTCTGAAAATGATCTCCGTTTTATCTTTCTCAAATCCCCAGAAGGCAAAAGCCGAAAAGTAAACGGTAATATATCCCAGGCTCACTCCTGTCGCTCGTTGCTCACAAAAAGTTACGGCTCATCTAGTGATGAATGAGTATCCTGCCAATCGGAAAATTGTAGTGCTGCTTTTTGCACATGAAAATGAATCCAATCCTGTCTGGTGCGGAGGATGGATTTTCAGACAGCATTATGTGCATTAAACCAATGTAGCTATTCAACTTTGATTTTTAAGGCTTAGTTTGATAAAAAAGACTTCTGAAATAAAATGAAATAAAGAGGATGTTGAAGACGAGGCTATATTTTTCGTCTGCAGGAGATATGATGACTTTAAATGGAGACCGACATTCATTCTCCGCGTGATTCTCCTGGGAGGCTAAAATACAATTTGGTTCGATGATACCATCTGCAGCAAGACAGTAAAGAACAACATGAACACGAGTTAGACTTGACTTTTAGTAGAATGTGCAAAAAATGGAGGTAGGTGACTGGGAGAAAGTAAAGGGTAACGAATTTGTGTACCCTGCGTGCGCTTCCATGATGATGACAAATTTTTAAGGAAACAGAAACTTTTCATGGTGGTTTCACCCAAAATGTATTACGTATATTTACACAGGAGAAGAAAAAAATGCGAGAACTTTTAGCTACTTGAAGAAGAAGTCAGTGAATGAGTGGATGAGTGAGCTGAAGTGCTTCGAGAAAACCTATGTAAATTTCCCTCTGCAACTTGTAAATTGTAATGCGTAGTATCAGAAAACGAGTTTAGCTTTTAGTGTGTAATGGAAAGATGAACACGTTGAATACATAAAAAATTCTCATGTCTGGTTGAGTTGATCCAATGGAGACAAGTAGAAAGTGAACAGTTTTTTCAAGTGGAGAGAGAATAAATTATGCATTAATTCAAAAAAGAGTTTGTAAAATGTTCATGGACGTCACTGTCGTAAAAATGCTCCAAGGCAGTAAAATGTGTTTCTCCTGTTGAATTTAGAAAGATGGAGGAAACAACATACGGCGCGGTTCGGCTTATAGTAGATTCCCAGCGAGAGGAGTGCAGAAAAGCAGGGAAACGGCTAAATTTTACGAATTTATTTCATGCTTGGGCTCAATCCGAATCTTTAATGAATGTAAAGTAAAAAATGACACCTGAGGCAAACGAAAGCGTGTGACAAGTCCATTTAGTTATTTTTTTTGTGGAATCTGCATTAAAGTTTTTATTATTCCGCCTTTTATAGGACGGCACAACTCGCTACGTCTCCATTTTTATGTAACCTAAATTTTAAATTAGGGTCCGTCTCGTTTTGTTTTTCTTTTTTTCTTCTTTTCAACGAGTCAAGAACTTTCTAGAACAACGGAACGCGAACGAAACGAAACAAAAAACGCCGCGACATGCAACGTTCAATTTGGTGTAAAATAGGCGGATTTCGATTTCAGCTTAGCGTGTAGTTAAGATCCTTGGAGAATTTCACTCCATTCCATTTTGCCTACTTTTATGATGACTCAGGAAACTTTCTCGGTTGCAATGGGCGATGGGTGGTTATGGATGAGCGGAGAGACACCCTGGCACAATTTGTTGTGAAATGATGCATGCAAGGAGAAGAAAGAATTCAAGAAAAGTCGGCTCTAAAATAGATATCATCTAAGAAAGAGGAAGGCGTGATCTTGAAGAAAGCATCTAAATCACCATTATTCATCAGCAGGCTATAGCCACAGACAAGCATTTTCAAGGGGAAAAGATCATGAGTAAAGAAAGAGAAATGGCAGTTTAGCATCCTCACAATATTTTTTCTCGATTTCTCACGTCATGTCACCTAGCTCTTGCCTAATATGAAATCCTGCCTGATGTTCGCCATAAATGGACCTAAAGGGAAACACGCTCGTTGGCGATGATGATGGTGTTTTTAATATAGGAAATGTAGTTTTGGTTGAACTTGCTTGTACATTCGTTTTTACTTTCCTTAGGTTTTCAATGTTCAATGTCAGTCCAGCCAAGTCCACCCAGTCGACTTTTTACTGTTGGTAACATTAATGGCGCACAAACAAAAGTTATCAGACGCTTCATTGAAAATCAGTGCAGTTTGTTTGCAAAGTAAAGGTTTCCTAGGGGGAAAACAGCCTATTTCTTTTCGTGTATGACAAGGACTCATTACATTTTCTCCTAGTGCTTGCCTAACGGCCAGCCATGATATTTCATTTGGTAATTTCTGTGTTGACATACTCTTGCAAGAAAACTGGTTTTCTCTCACTCAGTGGGTTTAGTGGGTTGGTATAGTTCTCTTCGCCCATTACAAGAGTAACGATCAATTGAAACAACTCAACCGGACTGAGATGGATTGCTAATAAAAATCCAAGTGAGTTGCAGCTGGTGCAGAAGCAGACAAAATAATGGACTTGTTCAAATTGGCAACTATAATAACAACCTGCAATATACACAATTCAGTGGTAATGATGAAGAGAGGCAAATCATCGACCATTTTGTTTCAATATTATATTAAGCAGCTAATTCTCTGTTAGGTCATAATTCTAGTTTTCCGCCTGTGTTTCATCAACTTCCTCTTTCCCTAATTGGCGGAGCCTCGTAATTGTAGTGTTTTCCTCAATTGGACTAGTTGACTCTGTAGTGAGATGCTGTTCTACAGTACGCAATTTCTCTGCATAATGAATTAACTTTCTCTTGTTTTGTATCATTTTTATTGGCCTGCTTGTGCACACACATCTCTAAACCTTTTGATGCCGTCATTAGTAAATTTGATACACCGTCATTAGTAGCCATCGTTGAACTGACTTAAGCAGCGCCTTTTTCTTTCAATTCTCCGCTCAACCTCTGCTTTTAGGTGAAAGCAGGCAAGCAAGCGATGAGAAAATGCGTTCGCTTTCAATGTCTTTGTTCCCCTTGAAATGCCGAACGATATGAAGCGAAAGCAGAATTTCCTTTCCTCTAAGGAAATTAATTTCGACTATCTCTCATTATGATTTTCTTCAAAGGGAACGAAAACTTAGTTATCATCATCAGCGTAATCTGTTACAGCGTAGAGAAGTGAGTGAGAGTGAAAGCGTGCGTCTACATTTAGTTTACGGGAGCACTTGAGTGCAAGACCAAGCACATTTCATCGTTACCCAATTATTTCTTGGGAGAGTCAACAAAGAAAGAATACTCCAAAAGAACATTTAAGTGGAGCAGACACAACGGAAAAGTTATATAATCAAAGCAGACATTTTTCCGTTATGCTATCACTTCTTATTCTAATTACAATCAATAGTACCCAAATTGCAGATGATTATGATTGTTTCCCTTCCTCTACAACTGACGTAGTGACGTAGCTGTTAATAGCTAATTCAGAAATAAGATACTTGTATGCCTTGCATTTCAGGAACTTGGCTCTCCTGTTATTGAAACTTATTTCTATTTTGTAATATGTAGGTACGAACATTTCGGGCTAAAATATAATGTTCGTCCTGCATCTTGTTGAATTACACATTTTCCTCTACAGGAACAACGTTTGAGCAGTAGCTAATGTGTTTTCAATCACGTACAAGGTAACTGCCTAATGTCATTTACCACAGTGTGTAAACCTAGCAGTAATTTCCCATTATACCGTGTAAACAGTGCCACCATATAAAATGCCACACAAAAATGTTATGCACTTTGTTTCAATTTACTACTTCTTCCAGCAATGAGTTAACTTAATAGAAGACTGCCAACTAACAGCTCGCCTCGTCTTCGTATTTATGTAACCCTGCTTTTTTCATTGTTCACTAATGCCTGTAAATAATACTCAAAATGTGTCCTATGGAAATTATTAAAAATCAGGGGGAGCGCGAGCAGAAAATGCTACACAGCAAAAGCGGTAACACAGATAATTCTTACCCCGCTTTTGTTGTAAAAGGCTTCTATAATTTGTTTGGAATTATCTTAGGTATAAAAATCAAAAAGATGAATTGTATATCTATGATGATGACATTACAATATATAATGGCTATATAGATTATCTAATTAATTTGCTTATTACTCCAGTTCCAATACTTACAAAAAGGGTTGGCCCGATTAACGAAGCAAATGTTTGACAATGGCAACAGGACCTAATGATAAGACATTTGTCATTTCCCAAAGAAAGTATAGGTTAGACATTTTCCGAGTCAAGCGAAAAAGGCCATTATGGAGAATGAACGCGACATAATTCAAAAAGTTGATAATCGGATGGTAAGCGGACTTTTTGGATTATCATTGTTGCGTTGACTCTTAATATTATACAACTATTACAACCAACATTAAGTTTAGACCGGTTGTCTCCTTGCATTACTCTGTCAGCTGTGTCGAATTTCGCATTAATAATCCGCATTACAAGATTGGCTCAAATTATGAAGAAAAGGAACAGTCGAACAGTGACGAGAATTGAGAATGATACAAAGAAAAACGTTGCCATACTGTCAGTTTATTCTATCTAATTTGCAGTATTTGCATCTCCATAAAATTATTTACCCATTTCATTTCAACGATGCTTTCAACTCATTTTGGCCATACGCCGAGTGTCTACATAAAACACTGTTCCGTTTTTCCTTGATGTCCTGAACCGAACCAGAAGAGTGGAAATGAATACCAATATGTTTTTTTCTGCAGTATGAATATTACGGCTGAGTAATTTCATATTTTGGTGCATTCCTGCGAAGAATTGTAATAACACAGTGCATGCATCCCGTAAGAGGATTTTCAGCTTTCGAGCGTGAAAAACAGTTGAAAAAACGTGTCGGATGAAGAAGAACGTTACGTGAGTGTGCGAATGAGGAGAAAAGTATGCAAATTTATTATATTATTTTCCACAGCCTGCTTCTGCCTCGCCTTCTGCCTGTGGGTTGTATGTTCTCAATCCGAGCTCTTTTGCATTACTCATCTTATGGCTGCTCGCTTGGAAGAGTTTCTAGAGATGATATGCATATTTATGAAAAATTGGAATACACTCGAGGTTCTTTTGGCTGTGTCCATAATATTTTCCAGCTGCTTAAAAAATACAACACAGTAATACTAATACTGAATATGGAAAGTGAGACAGAACGTGCTGGATAAATCTGCACGTTTTTTAATGACCGCGGAGAAGAAATTACTCGAAAATTCTAGACCCTTTTTCTCTCTGCGAGTCTAAGAGGACTACTGCAAATTACTCTGCTTTAATTAATTAATAAAACACGGATTATTCATGGCACCACCAAAAAATGAGAAAAGCTTTGCTTCAGGCAGAACCTACAATTTCCGAGGTGGTGAATAGTCTTTGGAGAAACGATTATTGTCTTAATGTATTTTGTCTTTTGTCCGTCTTCTTACTATGATTAAGGCTGAATTGAAATAATTCTACTTTCTTTTGGTTTTTCCCGGATCAATTTTTCCGAGAGGGGACAGGCAGTCTACAGAAAAATTGCTTTTTTGTGTGCAACAGTTCCCTAATGCCTATCAAATAGTTCATTCCGGCGTTGTCTTATTACTTTTATGGTGGGCGTTATTTTCCGCCTCCTTTCTTTATTTCCTTGGTTGGCTTGTTAATGCGACTCAGTAAAATATTAATATTTTTAAACATGGGTTACATGCATTTTTCATTACTTTCCTTAACAATGCATTACCTTTGGAAGTTTGCTAAGTTCACATTGTGTGGGTTAAAGCAGCAGTTGTAAAACTGTAGATAATAGCCGTTCGATTTAATCCCGGTAGGGAAAGTTTGATAATGTGCAGATACGAAAGCTTTCATGCTGCCTTGTCTGTTATGTTTGTCACTGCAAAGTGTTTGCTCTTGTTAAAACTGTCTCCAAAGCACAGAAAAAAAAACCTCACGCCTTATTGTATTTTCTTTGTCTTGTCATCTCCTTGTGAAAGAAGGTATCGAGAAAAACAGAGAAAATGTCACGGACCCGAGAATTGTTTTTCTTCAGTAACGACACTATCGAGCCAATATCCAAAAAGACTGTACTTTCAAACCCAATTTTTCCTCATTTTGCCACATTATGCATACTGCGTGTTCGTGCCTTTGCCTGTACAAAATGTGTGCATGCTTTGCTAGGAACAGTGCACCAAAGTAAAGAATCCATAAAATTTAGTTTACCTCATGTTTACTTATTTACCATGTTGCATATTTTTTTCTGCAGGAGGTGGTTCGGCTAGAAACACAATACTGGACACTGCTCGACGTTCCTAAGCAAGATAAGGCCGAGCCTGTTGGTACCTACGTGCTACGAGCCTGCTCCGCTCTGGAGAAAGTTCAACTGAAACAAATCGAAAAGGCCGCGGCGGACAACGAGGACAGACTTCGAGAAGAAAAGGAAAGACTGGAAGGTGAGTCGTGAGTTTCAGAGTGCAGAGCACAATTATTACCAACTGCAAACATACAATGCATATTTATGTCATGTAAATGCGCCCCTGTCCACTATAGGAAGCACAGGAAGCGCAAACCAGAATAAAATAAAACAAATTTTATTTAACTGAACCAATGCATGCATCCAGTTGGCGGAAAAGACTAAGCTAGACTTTGATTAATATCGTTATCTTTTCGATATGTATTAAGCGCCTTGATATTGCTACTAAACAGGTATTGTTATTACTCGATGAAACTATAATGCAAGTGGAACAGGGGACACTAAAGTAGATTAAAAAACTCGAGTGAAATGGTTATTGGTTCACCAACTCCGAGTCACCTGCTTGCAGCTAGTTTGATGTAACGAATAAGGCTTTCTCATTGATTAAACATCTCTTTCAGAAGAGTTGAGCAAAATGAAATGAGGGTTTCATCACCGATTTCCGTAATCGTTTATGTAATCTTTTCAAAGTACACTTTGTTAACTTTGTTAAAATGCGAAAAGGCAATTTAAAAATATTCTTTGAATTTGAAGTTTTGAAAATCATGCAAAATATAAAATGGACAAGTTGGTTTTATTTATAGCTCTTTCAAGAGAGCAACAAGAGCTCTGTCAGACATACCTTTGCCATTGCCAGATTGCCACGCGTTCTACTGAAAATATTTAAGTAAATATTAGTAAAGGAGAAAATAGTTTAGATTCATATTTCAAACCCAGTCAAAGGATATTTTCACGCTTTTTCTGTTTTAGATACAACTCTGAGTCACTCACTCACAACTGTCTGCAGTGTGTGCCCTTCTTCATCAGTTTTCCTTTTGTAGTTTTCATCAATGAACATAGTTTACTTGAAGTGTGCTCTTTTCGGAGAACTGGTTTGTTTTAAAGTTGATGCTCTCGAAGTGGCAATGTTTCTGCCAATAATATGGTAGTGAGGGTAGAAAATAGTGGATAAAAATGTCTCATTCTCTTGTGGTTATCTATACCCCCAAGTTACAGAGAGTGCGCCAGACATTCTTTTAGCACTAGCAATGTCAATGATAAGTGCAGATGAAAGCTAGTGACATGACACATTTTCACTTGTATTGTGTTATGTTCTACTTCTGTAATATTGACTGTGGCACATTTCATGCTATCAACATTATCACCAGGAGCAGGAGCAACAATGTAGCATAAGTCAAGTGAAAGTTTGAGTAGCATTGTAGAAAAGGTCCTTTCCACTCATGTGGTTTTCTCTTTGAGTGGGGCAAAAACACTAACTTGGAAGTTGGTTGCGGTTCTTCCTTCTTTTGTGATGATAATGGTGGCTTTACATTCACACGACATGAAAAGAAAATATTCTATGAACATCAAAAGAAGGAAATGGTGACATTTTAGTTTTTTCTTTACAATTTTTACATTCCTCCAAAAATTTACAACCCTAACATTTACAAGTTAAAATGGCCTTTGGGAGTTGAAATAAGACCTTTTAAAAGCACATTTCCATAATGTGTATTTATTTTCCCTTCCAGATATGACATCAACTCAGATAGAAGCTGAGAATACTCAACTAATTAATGACCTCTACCGTCTCCTGAAGCGCTACACCGGACTCAGAAATTTGATTCGAGAGTTGACCGTAAGTTGAAATATTTTTATAACAAAGCTTCTCGTGTTGTTTACTCTTGTCATTATGTCCATCAACATTACATATGTGTATGAACCGTGTGAGCTTCCCTAGAATACATACCTATTCCAAATTTCATCTCATTCACCTCTTGTGTGTTACTAAAAATAACTAAATTATTTTAGCGTTAATAAATATGTACTTCTTGTGGCTCAACACATCTCGACGGGTTGCCAATTTCCAACATAAATAAATTTTATGAGCAAATGCCTATATAAATTAATTGTTTGAGACTTATGCAATGAAAACCATGTTACAGAAAGGAATGGCCAAAGAATTCAATTTTCATCTTCTTGATACAAAAATCAATAAGAAGAAACGAAATCAGAATGACTGTGTTATAAACTTCAGTAACTTCAGCTGAATGACAGTTCCGTTTATATGTTAACATAATTGGATGAGTAACTGAGAATCGTACATCAAACAGAGCACATAAAAGTGATAAAAAGAATGACTGAAAGGATTGTGACAGATGGGGCAATAAAGGATCAAATCAAATGGACGTACGTCTTTGAATATGCTCAACTTAATTCAAATTGGCTTATTTGATTGTAACAGTTCAACTGACATGTAATTTATGCGAGCGCGCACAGGAGGAATGCTCTAAACGATTACCCCAAAGAGGTCATCAGGTACTCAGACATGCATAACAATGATATTCAGAGTGTAATTTCAGTGGATTGATATAGGAAGAATTTAGACTAATTTCCACTGTGAATCGACCAAAACTAAAAGTACAAAGCCTTTCCTTCACAATTTCCATCTCTTGCTTGTCACTCGTGTTAATTTTCCTGGTGAGAAGTTTCACACGGTTCGCTAGCCACATTAAAATTAGAGAAGTGGCAAATGAGACAGTGACAGGCAGGAGGAGAGGAGGAGAGAGGAGAAAAATCGAAGAATGCCGTTGCATATTACTAACAAATGGCAAGCTTTTGTCGGCACAGCACAGTAAAAGCGTTCCCACGTAAAAGCTGCTCGAACTTCTGGCCTAAAAGGGAGCAGCACAATGAAATGGAAGGGCATTCTAGCAAGTATAACCCACGGATGGATAGTCCTTTGAAGGGAAAGGAATGATGCATGTGTCAAAGTTGTTGTGATGACGCCTAAAGTGTGATATGCAACCCGAGTAAAATAAACTACAAGCCTGTGACACGGCACACGAGCATGAGTAAGTTGATAAGCGTTAGCATTATATATATAACTGGAGAATATTAACGAGTCGGAGTTCATTCAGCATTAGTTTGATGTGGTTTACAAACCGGGGCTTCATAGTGAAGGGAACGACAAGGGCAACCTACTTTTTCTTTGAATGGCAAGCGCGGACTTGCCTCTGAAAATAAGTTTCCAAATTCTGGAAAATAAGAGATAGAATTTGGGTGACTCTGTGAAATACACAAAATGTAGCCAGAGACAGACGATGCCGAGTTTCGTTCATGGAGCGATGGATGGAGTAGTTGTAGTATACAAATCCGGAACATTTCCTAATTATCTTTTGCATTCTATTATTTTGATGACTATGACATAGCAAAGTATACTTTTCGAGATCGTGATAACATTTTGTGTGTCTAATTCGCTTTCCTTCTACCGCTGCAGATACAACTGAATAATGAAAATCAATTTTTGTCTTATCTTCTCGCACGTTATGCGACGTATATTTTGTTGACGTCATGAAAGAATATTTCTTGTATAACAATTCTTACTAAACAGAGCGGGTGCAAGTAAAAACATTTCATTTTCTTAGCAAGCAAATATATATTGCTTTGGTTGAGTAAATAATTTCATGTTTAATTGTCAGATTTTAGAAGGTTTAAAATTAATAATTGTCTTCTACAGTTACAACATCAGTATTTGTCAATCAGTTTCATTATCAAGAAACAAAAAGCGTGCATTTTGAAGGTCAGAAAAACAAAATTCCTTTTGCAGCTTAATATATCAGGTTTTGAGTGCTTTATATTGTCGTAACAATTTCATCATGATAAGACCGGTAATACTACATAAGTATTATACTTTGACGATGTATACGTAATACAATTTCTTAAGTGCTTCCATGAAATATTTCACAAATCAAAACATACATATTATACGGACATGACAAGCCGCTAAAATGTGGGACTTGAGGAAAATCCTCCTGAAAGCAGCTCAAGCTTATCGAAAACAAAACCGCTTCAGTGCTGCCAGATTTTTTATGATTTGTCACACCGCAAAAATGATAATGGAAGGAAACAAGATTTTTTACTAGGCGCAAGCCGACAGACATGTTAAATAAGAAGGAAACAACATTCGATCCTTTTGCTTAGATTATAAGACATAAAACGTTTCGAAGAAGGCAGATGTCAAATGCCAAATCGAAGTGGAAGGAAACGTGTAAAAATCAAGGTTGGAAATGAAAGATTTAAGATAAATACCATAAATAACAGGGATTTTGATTCCATTTGCGAGACAATAAAATTGTTGACATTTTTGACGAAAGATGGGCACTGGCGCCACACTACTCCATTAACATTTGAGAACAAAAGTTCATAAATCATTACATAAAAGATAACCTGCGCGTGGATTTCTTTTTGATTCACAAAAATATTTTACTATATTTTGCTTCATTTTACGATTTCATTCATGCTTGCCTCGCTATTACTGGATTTTATTTTACTACTGATACTACCACCCTTGGGCCTTTGGCTTCGTATTTTATTTGTTTGTTTGTTCACTGATACAAGGGCCTTAAAGGCCCACTGGCTTCACTTGTATAAAATAAAAGAACACAAGGTGACCCATGAACGTCTAGACTTGCAAAACAAAATGTGTTTGTGAAAGTAAGATTTAAAGAAGAGACAGAGAGGAAAACATTTTTGCTCATTATTTCTAACGTTTTCTCCTTCCTATATTTATAACTTTAAAACATTTACACCCCTATTCTAGAATTCACTATTTAAAGTATTTGCAATTTCAACTTTTAATAAGGTTCGTGTATTTCTAAGCGCCAGACAAGAAAGGTACGTGCAGGATTGCGACCTTCAATTTTGCTTATCTGTTTGCTTCAGGTGTACATAAAATTTGTATTTTTAATGTCCCCAAAAACCTCTTGGTGAAGAAGGCGACTAGAGCACAAGTGTATTTTTGTTATCATTGTGAACAAAAATCTGCTATTATTATTATTTTAATTAGCTCGCACAAAGTTTCGTTTGACGCACGACACTGAAATTGAAATTATTTTTCATGCTTCTCCGACCTTCGGATAAGAGAGTCAATTTTTGTATAATTCATCGCTTCATTCGCGTCGCTTCATCAAAAATAAAAATATTATGAATATGAAGCCACTAGACAAGGAGAGAGCAGGAAGCTCATTCAAAATAAAATGTCTGTTGGATTCTGATATTGCATTCTATTTACCTGACAAGGCAAGGGTCGGGAAACGAAAACGTTATTCCTCCTTGCTCCTTATTTTTTTTATTCCTTCTTTACTTTTCCCATCTCCTGCTTATTTTCCATGTGCCAACAACCACTTGTATTTTGGCAACCTTGAGTAGCACCAGAGCAAGGGAAAGGAGCTGACTGAGATGAGTCGAGAGAAGAAATCGATTTTCTCAGTAAGCAACAGAGTGACATCCTTTCCCTTCCTTTCCTTCCTCCGTATATTTTTCTCCTTTCACCTCACTTGCCACCACCACGAAGACCAGCACCACCGCTTGAATCACTCAGTCGACTTGCTTGCCTGAACAAGTAGACGAGAAGACGACCTGACGAACCAACTTTTCCCTTACTAGCTTCAAGCCATCAATAAAATAAAATAAAAATCCAACCGGCACTCTCTCATATGGCTTCGGCTCTCTCTGCTCGGGTAAAAGGGAGAGAAAAGAAAGTTGAATGGAGGAAGAGTGAAAAAGGGAGATAGAAAAGGTGAGAAACATATTATGCGAAGCAGGAAGACGCAAAGGAAGAGGAGAGAAAAGAGAAGACGAAAAAAATCTTCACTTGACTCAATAGTATTTACTTTAGCTAAGCTGAATAAAAAACTTTCTTCCTTTTTCACTTTTTATCATTATTACCTGAAAATACTGTGTGCCAACCAACCAAGCTCCACAAACAATATATGTGACACTTTTCTAACAAGTGGGAGAGCTTTACACTTTCAGAGTTACACAATTTATCCAAAAGAGACATTTTTATGTGCTCAATCATTTTTCAGCGTTTTATCTATTTGTATTATGTACATCCATACTCAATACTCTCTCACCTTACAACAGCTTTCTCAGCCACTTGCTCATAATGGCCACATTCTAGTCTCTTATGATATTTTGGAACAACTTTCTTTTTGCCTCACTATTGGTGCCCCTTACACTCGGCTTCCTCACTCAGCCACTATTATAACACTTTTGTACTTTGTATAAGTGTTATCACCAACAATTTTATTCAATTTCCACCCATGCTGCTTTCTTTTGTAAACAAAGAAAGCTTCCACATTTTTCATTTCCATTTTCCGCTTAATAGCTCCCGTTATTGTTTGTTGGAAAAATAGACTGTAAAAAGAAATGAACTGATGTGTCAATGTTATGTCAACGTTGGTCGTGCTTACCATCTATTATTTTCCCCTGGTAATTCCATGCAAATAAAATGGAATCGTTGTGGCGGAAGAAGCTACCGGAATGATGCACAAAAGAGTGACTTTAAAAATAAAAATGAGTCGAGGCAAAAGATCGCCTATGCCGTTCTAAAAGCTTAGAACGGAAATGAATTTTAGGGGAACATCGTTTTGTTGTTACTTCGCAGAATTAACGGTATCCCACGCACTGTTTGAAGAGATTTTGAAATGCTTGGTAAGCTAACAGTCAAGTACCTACTTCGAAGATAAGGCCAAGGGGCAACTTCGAATGGCTTAACATACCTCAGTTTTGCTTGCTCTACTAGCTTCATTTTAAGACTCTTCGTACCCAAATGCTCAAATCAAATTTTCCCTGTAATGTGCTCCACGGTCACTGCGACATAAATAAGCCACGTGCTTCCATGTATGTATTAAAAATGTTTTCAATATTAAAATTGTCCTTGTCCCTTCTGCCCTTGATCAATTTACATAATAAGGTCACAACATTGGAGCTCATTACCCGTGTATTGTAGTTTGGAAAATGAATATCGTTTTGATAAAATTCACACCGAATGGAATTGATTGCGTTCTATTGTAAATTGCAAGGAGTGATTTTGTTGTCAGATTAAGAAAATAACATGCTAATAAAATTCTTAGAAAATACATGAAAACATTTCGTTTCATTTGATATTTTATTTGCAGGGTGAATACACCTCGTCAAAGTACTACCCAATCATCATTCGGTACACACTCCTCAAGGACATGATTAAAGAAGTGACACACAATCCCGACTACATGGAGGTGCGACACGAGCACACAATTAACAGCATTGGGGCCGCTGCGTCGTGAAATTCCCAGTAGGAGGGAAACTCGCCGATTTAAGAAATGGTAATTAAATTGAAGGAGCAGAGCATCAGCACATCAAGAGAATCTCAAAGGTAGGAGATTCCAGTGGAATCATTCCACACCCAGGATCTCCACATCTACATCAGCTCTACCTAACTATTAACACTTTCTTGCGAATCTACTTACTAAAAGTACGTTGCTACGTTGGCTATGGTCCTAAGAGTGTTTCATATGTCCTGAGGCCGCTTCTTGCCATTGCCACCCAGATTTGTACTAAATGTGATCTAATGATCATATTTGTAAATGCATGTCGTGATGACGTCATAAACATATTAAGCTAATGACTATATGGAACATGTTTGAATACAAAAATGGTATATTTAATGAAATAAAATGGAGTTTCATGAAAAAAATCTTTGGAGAATTCAGGGGTAATGTGTAGAGAGTAGCGTTCATTTCCTGAAGAATGAACACTTTAATTTCTCTGGTCGTTAAAAAGGAATGGGCATCACACTACTCACGGCACAGCAATGATATCGCTCTATCTGTAAAAAAATAAGTACGCTTTCTCTGTGGATAATATTCTATTACTTAACGAGGACTAAGTGTTAGGTAAGTCTGTATTTACTTAATTATTATTAGCAATTTGCAATGGTGCTGTTCTGTTAAAAAGCGGTCACAAAATTCATAAAACCAAACTATGCCAAATTTAGCTAAAATCAGTAAACATTTCAGTACGTCATATTCGTATGAAGCTAACATTAAGTATAAAAAATAAATATTTTGTGTGCAGCCTAAATAGACAACCCTTAAGTGAAATATGTATAAGAATTCTAAACTATAAGCATAATTTCCTATTTTTTGTTATTATCTGCGTTTTTAATATTGACCGTGCATAATTATTTTTCCAGTTCGGGAGAAGGACGCGGTGAATGTTGATTGAGTGCATACTTGAATCTGATTTCAGCTGTACTACTCTCATCCCAGATAAATAATTAATGTCAGTCAACATTACGTGAAAGTCAATAGTTGTATAGAAAGGTTAATAAAAATCAACTTTTATTTATACGTAATGCGAAAGTTTGCTTTCCATACAGTACACATACGTAATCGTTTACCAGCTGAAGTAATCCAGAATTGCGTTTGCCTCTGCCTGATCTTAATGAGCTGCAATGTACTTCACTGTGACTAAAAATAAAACTAAAACCAATGTTGACAATCGGAAATGCATGAACTTTATATATGGAAAACATCCCGATTTATACTAAAAGTAGAGAAATTAAGAATGTTAAACGGGATGCAATTAATTAAATTAAAATCTTTATTACGTAATCATCTACACTATAGGGGTATGAATCTTATTAGGCCAGTGTGAAATTGAAATATAATATGTCTACAATAACATAGAAAATCATTTTTCACCGACGTTTTACCTACCATACACAGAATTGTACTACTTAGTTTAAAAATATTAAATATTTCCACCAGACAGAGCAGAGTGAGCAATGAAAGTTTTTCATTCATTCACTTTCCATTTACTCCACCAATGTTATTGAATTTGTCTAACATTAAATTTTTCACATTCACTCCTTCAGCAAATTGAGAAATGGAAATCATTAGCAAATGCTCCACATTGTGTGCGTATCACTCGATGACGAGACTGTGCCACAAAGTGGATCAGAATCAGGGTGGAACAAAAACAATATCGCTTTTGCTGAGATGATTGATGAGTCTGAGCTATTCAAAAGTAATTGAAAAATAAGCATAGCTCAGCCATACTCTTTTTTCTCTCGCCATTTTATGTAATCCCTGGTGGAACAATATCACTAGTGCTTTTTGATGATGATTGGTAAAACATTCCTGTTTGCAAGCAAAAGGTGTCTGGTGTCTATCATTTTTTGCGTCTGGTCGGATATCTTTTTATTACCCTGTCTGGGTCTTGCTGGATGAGGCACTGAGCAAACTGAAAATGCATAAATTTTAATTGGGACATCATGTTTAGTGAAAGAGAAGAACTTCCTGTGAGTTCCATGCTGGTGTCATAAAATGAATATAATGTAAGTTTAAATAGGATGTAAATTGCTTTTCCGTACTATTAGATGTGCTAGACTATTTGTATCGTAATGTAGACAAATGGAAAAGTATTGGTTATTATTTTCTGTGGTACACCTAACCTATTATTATAGTTACCTACCTAATCATAATCATCCATTCCAATAGCTATGCCATGCCAAAGTGAATACCATGCATTTTTGCCATCGAGGTTGAAATGAAAACTCGAAGTTTGTATTTTGTCTATCATTCCTTAAGGGCGCTTGGCCATTTTCAAGTACATACTTTTGTGCACGCTACAAATAATATTTTGTAATGTAATGTAATACAAAATGCTGGTTGGGTAGGAGAGTTGCCAAACTCCTTTGGTGTCATCATTACCATGAAAGTATTATTATTGACTGTTGTGCTAAACTTTTACAGACGGGAAGAAAATATGTACATACGTCGCGGTGCAATCTATGTTAATGTACTATGTACGTAATCAACCTATAATAATGTTCTGTAAGAATTATTCTGTAAAATAAATAATTTAAATAATTTGCAAATTGCTGCTAGCTATGTCTAAGAAAAAAGTATTTAAGTGGTGAACTAATCGGACAGAAAATCAGAAAATAATGTGGAAACATTTTAATATATTTAATCATACAATAGAATACAAATCAATGAAACTGTTTGAAACTTTTATGACATGGTATGAATTGTAATAAATGAAATGTTATTCAGTAAGATATTCGTGGTTTATTTGTATATGAAACTATTCGTGAATTCTTGATCAAATCTCCTGCAGCATAATCTCTATCGAAGTAAAACTGCTGTCTCTCTGACCAAAAAAGGACAAACAATTTACATTCCGCTTTTCTGCGAAAACTGCTTGGGAAGAAAACTCCCAGAAACGAAACTTCTGACACTAAAACTAAAATGGTACTAAAACTTCAAAGCCAAAACCTAGTTTAGCTTGAGTCATGCAAACTATATAAAATATTAATATTAAATGTATAAATATGAAATTATAATAATGTTTTAATAAATATTATTACTGCTGCTAAAATGAAAGGAAATACCAAAACTCTGATTCTATTACCTATAATGTATTCCAGTATGCATTATTCTGAGTTGTATTGTAATTATGGTGTGGGGCGAAGTGAGAGCTAATAAAAAGATGCACTTTATTTACTGCTAATAATTAAATATGAATAAAAAATATATGATGAAACATTTTATTCTATGTCAGAATGTCTGACATTAATTATTCGACAAATGAATAACCGCATGTGCCGTATGCAATTTTAAATAATTCGGAGTCAATTAGTTCGGAATTATTTTTTACTTTGATATTTTATTTTAACAGTAGCACAATTTATTTTTAATGACTCTAGCAGTTATCTTAAATCATACGTACGTACGTCGAAATACAAGACAGTCAGAACCTTTTCCATCCCTATAATATCCTCTTACATTTAAGATATTAATAATTATCATGATCTTATATTTTTATGTACAACCTATACAATGTAATATAATAATAATTAAGTCATAATAATTAAGCATATTAAGTCATCCTCAATTAACATTCTCTTTTCCTAAAAACTACACCAAATTCTTTCATGTACGTACAATGTGAAATTTTTACTTTCAATTTAATGAATGTGATTTTTAATTTTTCTTGCTAAAATCTACCGGAGAGGCAAAAATTGTATGCGTTGCACAACATATCATTTATGTATACCATTCTTTATTTTAGAGTAATTAATTAATAGGCATTCCTTTGATTGGATAATTAAATATTTTGTTCCATTTATATTTTTGCTTTTACAAAATTACAGTAGTATTAATTATTATTACTGTTATAGCTGTTCTTAAATTTTTAAAACCTAAACTGGAAAGGGGATAAGATGGAAAGAGAGAGAGGATTTTAAACATTTTTATACCTTTTCAGTTTAGAATTTTTAAAAATTTTGCTACTTTTTTGCTCGTCGAGGAGAACGAGAATATTGATGTAGCGGCAGAGTAGCTCTATTTAGTTATTTCACGATTCTTTTTTCTTCAGGAGAAAGTATGCAGTTATATATCACGGTGTAACTTTATTTTGTTTTTATCTTGAGTTATCAACGAGAATCGTTTATTGTGGATTTACGATGAAGTTTTCCTTTTACCTCCATTCCACACATTGTTTTATTAAAAGTGAAACAGTGCAGTTTAAGGGGGCTTTAAATCTTTTACTTATTCATTATTAACATGAAACACAGCTTACATTTAAAAATGTTTTATCTCGTTGTTTATTTCTTATACCCAACATCGTCATCTTAATTCATTTGTTGCAAAAAGCATTTTTGAATCCCTTCTTATCGCTAGCAATAATATTATTTTACTCGCTGAAAGCAATTAAATAAAAGAAACAAAAATAGAATTGAAAACTCTCTAAAATAATTTTTTACACCCTATATAAGCAAACAACAATGTGTGCATTATATTTTTCGTCTTCATTGCATTATAATGCTAACTTTCTCTTTATTTAAGGTAATTTTTAAAGGAATTTTAAATATGTAGTATTTGAAAAATTTACTTTGACGAATCTTCACCGTCAGTGTGTAAAAATTAGTGCTGTGAAGTTT
>VYYJ01002992.1:0-18462 GCA_021029165.1 Cyphoderus albinus | reverse complement strand
GAGTGTATTTCACAAATGTGGAAATGTGATGGTACGTTACATTTTAATTGAAATTTGCTTACCCTAAAACTTGCTATAAATAGTCGTTTCGTACAGCTACTATTGGTGGGCTGCCACAAATTCATTTTGCCAGAATGCCAATTTTATTTCATTCAAGTTTGCAGCGAATGGAATGGTTTAGAAATTTCACTTTTTGTACTTAGTGCTTATTGAATTACTACATATTACAAGTTTTAGGGTACATTAAAAAATTAATATTTGCAATGGGAGGATGTGCTTAGAAATTGAATTTTCCTTAATACAGGAAGTCAAGACTGTTCAGATGGCAGTGACGAAGGAGAACACTGTAACGGAACGAACTGTGACGATGAGAAACAGTTCAGATGCAATGCCACCGGAAGGTGTATTCCCAAAGGTAAAAATAAGCTCAAATAAATAAGTACAAAATAAGCAAAGTTTTACTAAATAAGTATAAAATAAACTACTTCCAGAGTACGTCTGTGATGGGGACGCCGACTGCCCAAATGGAGGTTTGCCCACTTTCACTTTCACTTTTTTCACTTTCTCTTAAATCTAAATCTTTCCCTAACTTTCACTCGCTTTCTTTTTAAAATGCAGAGGATGAAAATCCTGCAGAAGGATGTGCGAATGTATCGCCGCCTCCTTGCTCTCCTCACCAGTTCCAATGCAAGAATGGTATTTGTATTCCTCCAGAGTGGGTACGGTTTCCTCCTTATACAACAATATGTTTATGTAATATATTTTACGTTTTACGACTTTCATAAATTTCCACACTTTAAAAGGTATGTGATGGGGGCAACGATTGTGCAGCAAGCGAGGATGAAGAAAATTGTCGCCAAAACCTGCCCAATTGTGATGAAAAGTAAGTTTCGTTGTTTCTGCGCCAAGTGCCATGCAGTAGGAACTTTCACTCTCAAGTGAAAGTGGCTCACTAAATATTCAATGATTCTGTTTATAGCAATAGCGACGGGACGCAGTGTGAGATTATATGCGACCCATTCCAATTCAAGTGTAACAATGGGCGTTGCATCAGTGCCAATCGAAAATGCAATGGTAATTGTAATTTCAGATGCATCAGTCGTTCAGAGTTTGGTGAACCGGAAATGATTGAAGATTTTTTTTGCAGGAATAAACGAGTGTGGTGATTTCAGTGATGAATCAGATAAGGAATGTTCAGATAAGGACAAATACTGTACTGCAGATACAGAATTTTTATGCAAGAATACCCTTTGCGTAAACGAAACACTTCTTTGCAATGGTCAAAACGGTAAGCTCCTTTGCGATTGTAAAATATGATTTTTGTTTTGCTTGTCTAATTTTGTTTTGTTTCGGTAGACTGTGGCGATAACAGCGACGAGATCGGATGCGGTATCGATGAATGTGGCAATCCTCAGAGTGATCTGAAAGTTTGTCAACACACTTGCATTGACAAGAAGGTGGGATATCAGTGCAAATGTTGGAGTGGTTTCACACCGAAACCTAACAATCCGAATTTGTGCGTGGATGTTAATGAGTGTGAGGAGAGAGCATGTTCACAAAAATGCAAGAATTCGTTGGGTTCGTACAAGTGTTCGTGTTTGCCCAATTATGTTCTGGAGCACGATGGGCACGTCTGCAGGGCGAACTCAACTGAACCCGTCAAACTTCTTCTTTCCAACCAGTATTACATTAGAATGGTGGACAATTTTGGAGCAACCAGTTTACTTGCTCAAAACCTAACAAATGCAGTTGCACTCGACTATGACTGGGAAGGAGGTTGCATTTACTTTTCTGATGTGACCGCTTACGGAAGCAGTATTAAAAGATTATGTATTGAGTCTAAAAACAGCTCTGACATTCGGGCTGAGAGTCAACTCAAAGAAGAGGTAGAGAATTAACTCGCAAACGCAAATTAATAAAATAAAAATAAAAAAAATAAAGAAAGTGACAATTCCAATTTTTTATATGTGTAGACTTTGCACTACATCACCGTTCAAAGTCCTGATGGTCTCGCTGTCGACTGGGTTGGTAAAAACTTGTACTGGTGTGACAAAGGCACGGATACGATTGAAGTGTCTCGCTTGGATGGTACTTTCCGCAAAGTATTAATTCACGATGGACTCCAAGAGCCAAGAGGAATAGCCCTAGATCCTCTTCATGGGGTAAGTAATAATCAACTAATTACGACGACGACTTCAAACCAGTTCCGAAAGAGTTGGAAATAAATTTTAAACTTATTCTAAAAATTTCAGTTTCTGTGGTGGACTGACTGGGGAGACGAGCCTTACATTGGCAGGGCTGGAATGGACGGTTCCAACTTCAAAATGCTAATTACAGAAAACCGTAAGAAGTAGATATAGAAAAAATTAAAGGACTTACATATGTAAATCAATCAAACGTGCGTAATAAAACGAATGTTGTGTAGTTGGTTGGCCTAACGCACTTACAATTTCGCATGAAACAAATGAGCTGTTTTGGGCTGACGCCAAGGAAGACTACATTGCCGTTGCGGATTTTAACGGAGAGAACAGGAAAACAATCCATAGCAGAGGTATGTACAACTCTGGTAAGCCACTTGTCTTGATTATTTCCGCTCTAGTTAACTGTGTTGCCCAAAAAGTAAGTTTCTCTTTGAATTTGTTGAACAGTGCATAATCCAACAGCAAAGGTGCATCACATTTTCGCAATCACGACGTTTGAGGACATGATTTGGTGGACAGACTGGGAAACCAAGAGCGTGGAGAAGTGTCACAAATACACGGGGCAAAATGAGACACGAGTGACGACGACAATTCACAGACCAATGGACGTGAAAGTCTTCCACCCTTTCCGTCAACCTCCTCGTAATATTTAATAGTTTTAAATTGCAATTCACATACGAATGCTGTAAAGTTAGCTCTTTAAAATTGGGAAATGATTTTTGCAGGAAATCCAAATCCATGTGAAAACCGTGGTGGCTGTCAAACACTGTGTCTTTTGAGCCCTGGAGGAGGGGCAATCTGTGCTTGTCCAGAAAATTTCATTCTTTCTGAAAATCAAAAGAACTGCACAAACAATTGCACCAGTTCCCAGTTTGAATGGTAGACAACCATCATTAAAATTCACCCATTAAACGTGTTTTTTTGTTTCTTAATTCTTTATCTTTTTATCAAACAGTCGCTCCACGCTCAAATGTATCCCATCGTGGTGGAAGTGCGACGGCCAATATGATTGCTCACCGGTAAAAATCCCCTTTTCATGAATAAAAAATTTTTCATGAATAAAAAATTCAATGAAAATTTTCTTGTTTGCAATCACTACTCACAGGACGATAAATCCGATGAGCCCGACTCATGTCCACCTTTTAATTGTACACCGGGGCAATTTCAATGTCATGTTAGTGGGGAATGCATTCATCCTGCTAGCCTATGTGATAAAAAGCTTGACTGTGGGGAAGGAGACTCCTCCGATGAAGAAGGCTGTGACAAAGTAAGAACTTTTAAAAACTATTCCAACTAATTAGCTGTATATGTTGACAACACTAGCTAAGCATTCCTTCTCGGCTTTTTTTGCAGCATACTTGTTTCGGCACCCAGTTCAAGTGTGAGGGAAACGGTACGGTCAGTTCCTTCTGCATTTCTCAAAATCAACGATGCGACGGGAAAGCCGATTGTCCAGGAGGCCAGGACGAATTAAATTGCACCCTCAAAACATGCCCTGCCAATCAATTTACCTGTCAAAATAAAAAATGTATACAGCCAGAGTGGACCTGTGACCTTGAAGGTTCGACCAATTGTCACTCTATTGATTCTTCAAAGAATGTTTTATAACATTATTATAACAATAATTACTGTATTATTAACTTTAAAGATGACTGCGGCGATAGGTCAGATGAACAACCCAACATCAATTGCACGCAACGTTCTTGTGACACACACAGCAAATTCCGTTGTCGGTCCGGCAAATGTATTCCGCTTTCATGGTATTGCGACGGAGAAAAGGTGATTTACACTTTGATGTCACCTTTTTTTCACACTAAAGGGGTGAAAAGACATAAACAGACTTATTTGAATGAGTCACAATTAAACTATGCGTTTGCGTAGCTATATTCGTCCCCGATAAGTAAGTGAGTGGAGAGTAAACGAAAAATATGATTATTCCTCAGTATTATGTAGAATATTTCAGGCAAGTGGGAGACGGAGAGAAAACCAAAAATAGCGATTTTTCAAACATTTACAAAAGATCTTTAGATTTAAAGGAAAATCGAGGATTTTGTCAGAGTCACCAAAAATCATAGGAAGAGTTGAGAAGCGAGTGAGTGCTCATTTTGAAAAGGAAGATTTGGACTTTTATTGACTTTACTTCAATCCAAAGGAAGAAATTGTAAAAAAATGACAATGCATTTTGCATTTTATGAAAATGGGGAAAATGATGTTTTCTCTTTTACTCTCCACGCTCTAACTTTGACAAATCTTCACCATTTTGGCTAACTGATGGCTTGCTTTAAAGCTGACAGTCACAGCTTTAAAATGAGCTATCGGGACAAATATAGCTGCGCGCATGGGTTAATGGTGACTGCTTCAAATCGCTCTCTTTATCTCTTCCCATCCCTTTAATGTAACATTCAGGTAAACTCTATTTCTGTGTATTTTTTTAGGACTGCAATGAAGGAGAAGACGAACCCAGTTCTTGTTCTAATCCCGAGGAACATCCTTGCGAGCCGAGCTACTTCCGTTGTGACAACCATAAATGCATTCCGTCCCGTTGGAGGTAAAAAGAGAGAAAGTCGACATAAATTTTTTTTTTTTAAACTTTTACTTTTACTTTACTTTCTCCTTGCAGATGTGACTATGATGACGACTGTTCAGACAACAGCGACGAGGTTTTGAATCGGTTTTAATGAATTCAATGAATTAAAACTAATACTTTTCAATAATCATTAATTGCATTGCATTTAGGTCAATTGCGTACCTAGAAACTGCAGTGAAAGTGAATGGAGATGTGGGGATGGCCGCTGTATCAGACATAGTTTGAGGTGCAATGGGGAGTACAACTGTTTAGACAGGTGAAACATTTCCCGATTTATTTGCTACTGTTAATATATATATTATACGTTATGTATTAGTACCCTATATTTTGAAAATTTATTTCTGGCCACTTTAATGACAGGACGGATGAGCAAAGTTGCAACAATACGTGCACCCCTCCAAACATTCTTTGCGAATCGTCCCAGATCTGTATTTTTTCCGGCTGGGTCTGTGATGGCGACAGGGACTGTTTATCGGGAACCGACGAACAAAATTGCGAAAACAGGACAGGTTGTTCACCAGACTTGTTCCAGTGTGCCAATGGAGAGTGTCTTCGTGGTGGTTGGAGGTATCCCTACCTTTAGTTTAAATAATATGTGAATATGACATTTTTTAAGAATGACGATAACTGTTAGAGTTCTAAATATTTCAGATGTGATGGCGAAAAAGATTGTGAAAGTGGGGAAGACGAAATCGACTGTCCCGGATCGGGTTCAGAATGTGAACCCGGAAAATTCAGGTATGTGTCTATTTATGGCAAGAAAGTTCTTACTCTGAAAACGAGCAAAGAGTTTCTGCCATTTTACGCAAAAGTGTACCCGCATGTTTGTATCAGTATCAGTAGATAAAAATAATACTTATAGGTGCCGATCAAATAATATTTGCATTGCCTATTCGAAGACCTGTAATGGGGAGAAAGACTGTGAAGGTACGTGATTCCGCAAAATTCCTGAATGAAACCGCAAAATTTAGTGTTTGGGTGTACATGCGACGTGGTGGTTTTTAAAAATTTTATATGGCCAGACGGGAGCGACGAGCAGTTGGGAATGTGTCCACCGAAACGAGTCACCGCAATCAACGACTGTGATGGCAGTGACGATCCGAATTGCGTTCCTTGCACTTTTGGGGCTTGTTCACACACATGTGTAGTCAAGAAATGGACAGGTGCGCTCAAGCACAACTTCAGTTGCGAATGTGCCAACGGCTATCGCATCTCGCATGACGGGAATCGTTCCTTCTGTCATGCCCTTGGAGAGGATGCCTTCATGCTCGTGGCGACTGAAAATCAGGTGCTCAGAATGAGCCCTGTGAAGCCGCTGGAAAATGAAACTGAAACGCTGATGGTTGACACGACATTCCATTCCAAAGTGGAATCATTGGATTATCTGCTGGATAGTGAGAATGGGACTGTCCGCGTTTTCTTCACTTCGGGAACGAGACGATCCATTCAGGAACTTCAAGTCTCTCTTCAAGGGCACAGCAACAGTCTGTCACGATTGGAAAAACGAGAAGCTGTTGTCACTTCTGTGATTAGGGATGTCGTCACCGGACTCAATCAGCCCAGAGGAATTTCGGTGGATTGGGTCGCTGGCAGAATTTACTGGCTGGACTCTGGTCACAGAACGCTGAGTGTGAGCAGTTTGGATGGAAACGAAAGAATGGTTCTCATTGACAAGGGATTGGTGGAGCCCTTTGAAATAGCCGTCGACCCTGAATCAGGGTAAGATCTCGTTTTCTGCGGACACTGAATTTTATTTTCATTAAAACAACCTACAAATTCTAAATTTGTGAATTGCAGAAAAATGTACTGGTCAGATTGGTCGGATCAACGAATCGGCGTTGCCAATATGGATGGCAGTGGAAAGAAAACTCTGGTGCAGTCTCCTTGTCCTATGGGGCTCGCCATTGATTACCCAGCCCGGCGTCTTTACTGGACTGATATTAAAAGTCACACTGTGGAGACTGTAACAATGGACGGAGGAGATCGACGCGTTGTGAAACGGTTTAAAGGGGGCGACATGAAACCCAACCGAATCGACGTTTTTGAAGACTGGATCTTCCTTACCTCTTATCACTTGGACAAAATTTACAGGATGGATAAGTTTGGAAGAGAGGACCCAGTTTCGTGGATGAAGAGTGCTGCAGACACTTTAATTGTTCAGTCAAATAAGAAACAATCACGTAAGAAAGTTTAGACGTTTTTGCCTTTATTGACTCAAGAATTGATTAATTCACATTTAGATTTGTGTTACAGAACGCAATCCTTGCGAAAAGTTAGTTTGCCAACCACCTGGGATGTGTCTCATAGCAGGAAATAGTACCGGTCGATGTTGGTACGTAATGCGTGAATTTTACACAGGTTTATTTTGTCTCGTATAGCTGAAATAGCACGAGGAATTTATCTGTGATTTAGGTGTCCGGACGGAAGCGGGTACCACAGTTCTTCGAACAAAACGCACGATGTCTACGCCTGCAAATCTGCCACTGCTGAGAAATGCGACCTGAAATGTAAACAGGGACATTGTAAAATTGAGAATGGCAGACCAAAATGCATTTGCAGTCCCTTGTACGAAGGCGTTCTCTGTGAGGAGTACAGATGCTCGGGCTACTGCTTCAATAAAGGAATGTGCTATCAAGACCTCATGGCTATTTTCCCAGAGGGAGGAAAAGTCCCTCTAAAGGTATGTCACACACGGCAGGATAAAACAGTTCGTTCATGCAACAAAAGTGAAAATGACTACGTAACAATATTATCTTTTAGTGCGATTGCGGGCCAGAGTTCACGGGGGATCGTTGTGAAACACCCATTATATCTTGCAAAGGTCATTGTCACAACAATGGAAAGTGCAATGAGAGCACAAACATTTGTTCTTGCCCTGTTGGCTATACCGGTAGACTCTGTGAATCCTGCGATATGCTCCGCTGTGAGAATGCTGGCATTTGTAAGCTGGATTTCAAGGGGAAGCCTTCTTGCAGGTGAACATGAAAACTATAAATATTTCATTCAATATTGAAATGATGATTTCATTATCTAAAGCGTTTTTATTCTATTTTATCAGTTGCCCAAAAGGATACTCTGGCTATCGGTGTGACAAGTCCATTTGTGACGGCTACTGTCTTAATAAGGTAATATTCACATAAATCGCTTACTAAATATGTAAAGTGATCAGTGGAGATAATTCATTTTGTACCTTAATTTTGTAGGGCAAGTGTAAAGTGAAAAACGGAAGCCCAGAATGCAATTGTCCGTCAAACTACAAAGGGAAACGATGCAATCAGAATCTAGATGCGTGTGAACACTTGTGTGTAAATGGAGGGCGCTGCGAGCAGACTCCAGACGGGTACGCTTGCAAATGTTCAAGACCATTTGTGGGACTCCGATGCGAGTACAACTTGTGTGAGTGTCAGAAATGCAGTAAAAATGAGCCAAAATGCCAATGTCCTTCAAACATCAATTCTCCAGAGGAATATTGCGTCGGTTCGAATGCCACAGTGAGCAGTCGGTGTAAGCCGTCCTTCTGCAAACATTCCGGAACTTGTGTGGCTATTGATGATGAGCCACTTTGTGACTGCCCCGATACATGGGTTGGAATCCGGTGTGAAATTTCAGCGCCCAATAAACCCTGCCACTCAATTTGCATGCATGGCGGAATTTGCATTATGGAGGATTTATGGAAAAACCCAGTGTGTAAATGCTTAAGTGGCTGGACTGGGACGAGATGTGAGCTGAAAAGGAGTTGCGTCACGGGCTTTTGCTTCAACGGCGGAACTTGTGTTACAAATTCCGACCAGTCACTTCAGCCTTCTTGCAGGTGAATATGAACACAAATATTTCATTCGCATTGAAATGATGATTTCATTATTTAAAGCGTCTTTATTTTATTTATTTTTAGTTGTCCAGAAGGATTCTACGGACTGCGGTGTGGCAGCACAGTGAAATCGACAGCGGGTGAAAGCACGGGCAGCGAAGAAAGTGGAATCACTTGGGTTCTCGTCCTCGTCTTTATAGTTGTAGCCGTGAGCGTCGCTGGTATTTCGGGTTGCATGGCCTATGTTGTGATGCGAAGAAAACAGTATGGTTTCAACCGGTCCGCGTTACCGAGTTCCATTTTCTCTACTCTTCCACTCTATCTTTCATTTATTTATTCATTAATTTCCTCATTTATTAAATCATGACATTTCCTGTGAATAACAAAATCTCTTTGAATTTGCAGTGGGCGACCGTTCATGCATGTTCGAATGCATGATGCTGGCACCGTGGAAATCAATAATCCAATGTTCCTCAAGGAAGAGGGTGATGAGGATCATGCGTCAGAACCGAGTCTGATTTTTGACTCCGATAAGGTCTGCGTCAAATTCGTCAAATTTTGGCTATTTATTCTATTTTAAAGCGAGCTGCTCAAAAATTAAAAAGATAAATAAAAGAGCAAAAAGTGTGTACTATTTAAAACAATTTCAACTCACACCAAACAGGTTTTGCTTCAAGGAACAAACTTTGCGAATCCTGTGTATGAAACGATGTACAAGGAAGGCGAGTCGAGTGGAGTGAATGATGAAAAGAAGGGCTTACTCCAAGGGGAAGATTTCTCATCCTCAGGAGATCATCCATTAGCCGATCCACTAGCATAAATCTACATTGTATTTTCTAAAAAGAATTCTATCTACATACTCTGTGTAAAACATTTATTTTACAATACCTGAGAAGACAGCCTACTCACTCTTGTCTTCGCCGCGTCACGTTGAAAAATATTCATACTACCATCTTCTTAAAATAATATACAGAAAAAGGAGAATGTAAAAAAATTCCCTCGATATTATTATATATATTTTATTCTGTTTTAAAATGGATGAAGTTCACCATTTTGAATATCGTACCTGTGTTTGTCTGAATTGTAAATGAAACGTATTGTACACACAGTTTTATTATCACTCACTATTCAACTACTTACCAATTACAAATTATACTACAATCTTCAATTTTTTATTACTAGAGATATTCATCAATTAACCAACGTGTTGTTTTTACAGATTACCAAATATAAACTAGTTTTAAGAATAAAGGGGAGAGGCAACGTGTAAAAATAGAGTAAAATGATTTTTGTCCAACCATACAAACTCAGTCCGTTCCAGTAAACTGGCTATAAGAATTTTTATTAATTCTGTAACGACGAACAAATCAAGAAATGAAATTACTTCAACCCAGTAATATAGAAATTTAATAGACTTTGATCGATATCAATATTAACTATACACACTTTTACTATTATTATTAAGTAACGACTGTCAAGTTAAGATTACCACTAATAATTAGTGACTAATTATCAACCATTGTTATTATGCTTATTCCACGGAGAAAATACACAACCTGTATTTCTCCCAATTACCGAAATTACATTTACCTCATAAAATAACAATAAAAATAACGAACGTAGAAGGGGTTCCAGATCTCCACGATTTTTAGATACAAAAATCTACATTGATTCGATGAAAGGAAACAATCCAGGCTGATATTAAAGATTTTGTGAGCAACGTTTACTAAACTTTAAATGTTAACTTTTTACCGTACCAGATCTATTAAACATTCTAGTAAACCTTTTTTTCTTTTTCTCTTTTCTCGATGTGGCAAATTTACCCTCTAAGCGTAACAATTATTTTGTCAAATATTTAAATTACAATTTTTTAAAAGGATTTTTCCTGGTACTATACTAAACAATACAGAGTAGGGAACTGCAGCAATATACAATAGTATTCTTTACAATCTTGTACAATAATACCCAATCACCAAGATTAATTTGCACAAAAAGTGTTATCTATAAAGTACATGTACAGTGTAAACAGGATAGATTTAAAGGATAGAAAATCTCATGAATGATCAATGATACTTTTGAGCAGCTGAACAAAGTAAACCTTTTTATTCTCTTTAAAAAGATTTTTTTGGTGTTATGTGGAGATGCAATGAAATTCGTAAGGTAGAAAATGTAAAGATGGATGGAGACAGATTGCATAATCAATTTTACCTAAAATATTCAATATTATGTTGATTTGAAAACAAGGTTGTTACTGGAATGTGAAAGTTGTATTCATATCATAACCAACTTTTATTATTTACGTACAATAAATTGTAATCAGTTTAGTCCGTTTAACTCTAAATATTTACCGTAGCATGTAGTTCAGTTAAATGTTTCTTAGTATGTCGAGAAATTTGATAAAATTGTGATAACAGGTGAGATTTGTATAACTTTACTGAGAAATGAAAAACGTGCAGGTTAGAAATGTTTGTGTTAGTTTTGAGAACGTGTGTGGAATTAAGATAAAAATCTAACATGAAACATGCAAAAAAATTACAACGCATTTGAACGTTTCGTAGTCGATAAAAATGCATTTTTACGTAATGAGCCATTTATTTTAGTTGGTTTCTAGTTATAAATATGCAGAGCATTTTGTATGATGATGATGATGATGACTTACACTGAAGTATGCCATAGTTTGTAGTGATATTATTACATAATGTAAATTCTCCTAATACCACATTTTGTAAGATGCAGCTTATTATATGAGACAAACAATGATTAGCAAACGAATTGCAGAGAGCGTGAGTGAATCAATAAAAACTACCTTCCTGGATGATATCCAGTTCAATTAAATTATCTTTATTCAATTTTTTTACACCATACAGTTTCGTATCATACTACATTATGATCAATTAGTCATTCACCCGTGGATGTCAATTGCCTATATAATAATTAAGGAATTTTATAATAGTTTTACAATCTAAATGAAAAGAGATAGGAAATAATGGAAATATGCAAATTCACTTCCGCTATTCTAACTTATATACACGCGTTCGAACTATAAAAGAAATTTAAATACTTTTTTAGAATAATAATTCTACTTTGGAATAGGCGTACAAATTCTTTCACAAAACTAAATGGCAGTTTCTAGTGGAGTAGTTGAGAGAGAAAAGTCAGTAAAAAAGCAACCCAATGGTGAAGTCGTATTTAAGCATATTTTCACCTAATTTAAACAGATCTAAAGTAATTAGGTAGCTACATTTCAGTAGATGGATTTAACGACACTTACCCCGATTTATAAACTCGAACCGAACAGGTCTTATCGTGAGATTTTATACAATTCCCATAAATTAATACTACGACGGTAAGCTAAAATCATAGGAATGAAGCCTACAATGCACGCAATTAACAAGCTATATGCTACGCTACATCTAGAGTTATTTTATTAGAATGGGTAAGTAGTGTTGGTTGGAAAGTCCACAGAGTCAACAGTCCGATAGACTCCGTCTGACTTCATGGAAGCTAATTTCACACGTTACAGTAACAGTCAAAGTGTACGGGTTACATAGTTGGAGTTGTTTGACAGCAATGAAACAAATAATGCATTCTATTCGATCAGTTTCTGCGAAATTCGAAACGCTACGAAATTCTTCTACAGACTACTACGAAGTAGCTTCTTTTAATGTTCTCCCTTAAAAGCAACTACTTCACTCTAAAGAACATTGCATCTGACATTAATTAATGATGATGACGTGTAATTGACCAACATCAGCATTACGGTTTATTACAGGCCTTAATACAGGAGGATCCGCTTTTCAATTGTCTTTCTGCAAATGGGGCATTCATTTATCCGGTCGCCGCAACTCTGACAAGTTCCGTGTCCACATAGGAATATCTGTAACGACAACATTGAGACAAGTTTTAGACACGTTTGTAATTCTCGTTTCACGGGCTTTTCGCATTCATACGCCCTCTGCGCCCATTTCCTTTCGCGTGACTGCAGCTGCAGCCGGTCCCATGCATATTAAATATGTATCATGATCATCTGTCTCACATCGGGATCTCTCTGCTTACCAAGTTTCTCAGCCTATCCATACACACCGGACAACATGTCTGCTCCTTGATGTCCAAAAGCTGCTGCTGCAACTTCTGCACGTCGGTGTAGTCCTTCGTCCCATTATTCAACAACTGCTGAGAATGTTGATTTTGATTGCCGCTGTTGTTGAAACCGTGTGCAGCAGCAACGGCTGCTAATGCGGCGTTGTTTGCATGTGTAATGTTGTCGGGAGACAGTGGAGGGGACAATCCTCCTCCAACTCCGATCGCGCCTCCACCTCCAGCAGCGGAAGCTGCAACTTGATGAGAGCTCAGAAGATTGGCATCTTGGAAGCTCGGCGAGAGATTCGAAGGGGCGACCATGGATGAGCCATTATTACCGCTTGTCGAGGTATTCGTGTTGTTGGCAGCAGCACATGGATTATTCGAAGAGCTGCTAATATGCAAAGACGCTACAGCCGCCGCGGCTGCTGCTGCGACATTAGAATTACTGGTGCTGTTCGTGTTGTTGACAGACGGAGACGCAGCTGGCCCTCCAACGACCACCATTTGGCTTGCTGTTTGGGCCGTGTTGTTTGCGACAACGGCGGCGATCGAGCCTCCTCCCGACGTAGCATTAGCGTTCGCATTATTGTTATTATTATTATTGTTGTTGTTGTTGCTGTTGTTGTTGTTATTCACACTGTTGCAGTTATTGCTCACCGAGCCCGGAGGAACGAGACTCGTTGTCGGAGGCGTTAGCACGACAAGATTCGATGCAGGCTTTGTCACCGAGCCACCACCACCACTGCCCATATTTTGTTGCTGCTGACTACTCCCTCCGGAAGAACCGTGTACCGAGCTCATTCGTTCGATTGGGGAACGGCAAGTCACACATTTTTTCATGATACTAGCACAGCCAGAACAAGCACAGATGTGACCACATGGCTTGAACACGATCTGGAGAATAATGACGCGGTGAAAATCAATCAGAAAGGGAATCTGTCAAAGTGTCGCAACTCAGAATGTTCAAGAATGGCTAAATGTTAATTGTTTTGACAACTTACCGATGCCCTTTGATCTGAACATACCAAGCATTCTTCAAGCTGAAACAAAAAATAAAGGGGAAAGGGGGAAACATTAGCAGAACGGATGACGGGCTCTGTGCACACTCGCAATATATTTATCATCATTGTTTTCACAACTTGTCTCTGTCTTTCATCTTCATAACCAATCTACGTTCTCTACTCACGAAGAGAGGGAGAGAGAGAAAATTAAAATTCTCGCTCTGACAAGCACACAGTGCGCTGCCATTTTTCATGTCATCAACATCATCGTCACATTTAGAGAGCGAGAGGTGCAACAGCACAGTAGAACAACAGAGCAAACTGAATAATCTTGAGAGTCATCATTGCTTTCCATTCGCAACTTACCTTGGACCGGTTGACAACGGGTGATCTACAGAGCAAACACTTCTTAACCCGTGACCCGCACTGCTCGCACGTTACACAATGACCACAAGGTGAGAATACAATTTCTCTCGGTCCGTCTGAACAAACCATGCATTCGTCTCCGGCTTCACTGGGGTCCAAGCTCGGTGTCGGACTCTGTGCTTTCGCCGCTCCACCTTCAGTCTGATTGCTGCAAGATAAATTTCAATGCAAAGTCAACAAACAAAATAATGTATGAAAGGACTCAAAATGGAAATGCACTCTAGCGTGCGAAAGTGGATCATTCAATATATTGCAACCAATCTTTCTAAAATAGACCGAAAAAAGGGCAGGGCAGCATCTAGCCGAAAAAAATCATTTTCAACTCTATTATCACATTACTATTTTTTCAGCAAGATTTTTTTTACTTTCTCCTTCCTTTTATTTCCAACGTACTATCATCCTATTATACTTTTAGCATCCCATTATCTCTTTCGTTTATTGTAGACCACCGTCATAGACCACCATTCATCCATATTTCATTCAGATCAGCAAACATCCCTTTCTCTTTCCCCTTTCTCTCGCTCCTTCCAACTAGCAGCAAGCTTCGCAAACGTTATTGTAGTGGAATCTCACAAAGCACTGCGATGCCAGAAGCAGAAGCAGAAAAAACTTTTCTCTTTCTTTTTGATAATATTTATGACACGGGCACACATGGAGGCACAGGCACACACGCACATAGCGACGACGAGCATTTTAACAATTTAAGTTAGTGCATAGCAGTGAAACGTTGTAATGCAGAACATAAGCCAGAAATTCAAGAGTTTCACTTTTTATATTTTACAGTGGCATATCAGACAAAAGCGAATAAGGAGAAACGGGATGATATATGCATTAAATGTGACAAAAATTTTCAACTTTTTTTACTCTACTTTTTTAACCCTTTCCCGTTATCTTCCTCCGCTTTGCAACTAATGTGTAATAATAATACATCTGCGATGCTATCAACGAAAAGCAGGCAAAAAATATTGCAGGCGATGATATGGAGAATTTTTTTGTGTGCTGGAGAAAAGAAATAAGCTGAACACGCATGGTCATGTTTTTATTTTATCTTTCAAGAGAAAGGAGAAGGAAGGAAGGAAGGAAAAGACCACTCTCTTCTTCAAGTGTAGCGAGCAAACGCAAGTAGCTTCTTCAAAGCCTATTTCGCTTTCTATCTCTTATCCGGACACAAAAAAGAAACGGGCGGTTAAGAAGACGCGTTCCGTTCCTCTGCAAACGCGGCTCAAAACTTTTCTCTTGCACAGTACCAGTTTCTCTGTGAGGAGAACAAAACGTGGAATAAAATAATTCATCAAGGAGAAGAGAAGAATACAAGAGGAGAAGGAAGACAGATAGCCCCATAAAAAGTAAAAAAAAACATGTAACTATTCTCATTCTCTTCTTCTTCTCTCGTTTACGCTCCACTTCAATTCTTTCTCCATTCCTTGCAAAGCCATCCACTCCTTTCTTTGCCGTTTCCCTCGCTCTGCTCATTTTTTCCCTTTCTCGTTGTTCTTTCAAATGATGTTGTTGTTGATGATGATGATGGTGAGGAGTTGAGAGAAAATAGAACATTGAACAGCTCCACCGAGGTGGAGAGAAAAAACACAAGAGTAGAATAATAAGGAAGACCCTGAAAGCGAGTAAATGAAACGGTGACTTGTCTAGCTGCACACACATTATTACCACCGTGCGCATACAAGAGAATCTCAATAATAACAGAGGAGAGAAAAGAAAGGAAAAGGAAGACGGACAGACAAGAAAACACTGTATTGGTTTGTTATCCATTGTCTTCGCTTTGCGAGTCTAGCTTGGACCACCCTTCCCGTGCGATCAGCCTTTTCTCCCGTTAACACCGAATTCGGCGAGCTCAACAGGAACAGCCCCAAGTTACCGTTTTCCTCGGAGACAGGAAAAAAGGGAAAGGAACCGACGTACTGAAAGAAAGTAGCCTGCAGTAGGACAGTACTTTGGGAAAAAGGGAACACCATCTCCTTCTCTCTCTCTCTCTCTCGTTCAATGTGTGTACCCTCTCTTTCACCATAGGGAAAGAAAAAAAAAGATTTTTCTCCTTTTCATTCCATTCATCCATTTTTGGTGTGATGAAAAAGGAAGGCCGCATGCAACATTTCTCCCTCTCTCCAGCTTTCCCTTTTTCTTTCGGTACTTTCCCTGACCGGACCGAGCCGGACTAGAGTGGCAACTAGCAAAGTAAGCAGAAGCCGAGAAAAAGGAAGTAGTGATGGAAAAACGGGCGTCACAAGTTAGAAGTTTGAGAGGAAAATAGTTTTGAGTCGCTGTATGGATGAGAGACTATTTACAATTAGAGTGGATGCATGCAGAAGAAGAGTATAGAAGTGAGGAAGAAAAAATACGGAAACAAGGAAGGGAAAAGAAGAAGTTTTTGAACACACAAGCACTCTCTCTCTCTCTCTCATATATGACTTCTCTGCTACATGACGTGTGTCTGTGCGCCACTACTACTAAAGCGGAGCATGAGATGAAAAAGTAGGAGACGGGAGAAGGTGACCATAAAAATAGCGCTTGTAAAAATATCCGAGAAGAGAGGGGAAAACTCACACAATGTGTCACATTATTTGCTTGAGGAGAAAGCACTCTAACGATTTTCGACTGGGAAAAGACAGTTCGCGTCCCTGTTCATGTACTTATGTAAATTGAAAAATCAGACTGAAAGAAAATGGAATTCTAGCTGGAAGACAAATATTTTCAAAAATCATTTTATCACTTTGAATTGCACATTTCGTCTGGTGAGTGACGTAGCTAAATGAAAGAAATAACTTGTCTCACTTCATCGTGCTAATTAGATTTTTCATCTAAATACTCTGCCATGTGCTATGTAATGCTCGCTACTAACTTTTATAATAAAATATCACAACACAACTTTTTTCAAGTTTGAGAAAAGAAAAGGAGAAAAGAAAGAAGAAGAGTAATTAAACTTACACGACACTTCGCTCACTCCGTGATTGTTGAAGAGCACGACACAAATGAGGATCTGTGAAATTAAAAGATAAAAAAGCAAACATTTTAAACGGATTTTCAAGTTGAGTAAAACTTTATTTAACTTTAAATGAAAGGGGGAAGTAGAGGAAACTTACCCGGACACAGATCCAGTGCACATTGATTTTTCTTATTGCGAATCGTCATATCAGCACCATTTGCTGCCAAGAATATAGCAATGGAAGCAGAAGACTTCCTGTCGGACGCAGCTGGACCCAACCCAATAATAAACTAAACAAGCAAGAGACACATTCAAAATAAACACATTGCTACCTTAGATTGCATTACTTTATCAACGAACATCAAAAAGTCAAATTGGCTTTACACAATCATTGTCAACATCATCTTTTTTCCCACACAATTCTCCTTTCCCTCCCGATTGAATACATACGGTAAATGGAATATTATGGGATGAATAGAAAATGAAAAAAGTAACATTCACTTTTCGTACGTCGAGGGAAAACTACATTTTCTTCTCTGTCGACAACTCAACTAGATTTTCTTTTCCATTTTAACATTTCCTATATGTACTCTTCTACAACCTTCCCAGAGAAAACGGAGGGTCAAAAGTGCACAATTTTACGATCACTCCTTTCTTCACTCTCCTTTTCTTACTTTTCCCCCAACTCCAAAATTGCAACTCTTTTTTACTTATTTTTCTCATTCATTCATACATTTGCTTGCTCCAGTTTCTTTTTCTTTTTCCACATTTTTCTCAACGAAAAGAAACACAACGAAAAAAAGAAAAAAGCAATAAAGATCTTGACGGTTGGGCGGGCACTGACAGCACCGCCCCATTGTACCCTTTCATTTTCTCTACTATTTTCTCATGCATGCATCCATCCACAATCCACATTCATGCATACTTGCGTAGGCAGACTTCCTCTCCTTTCTCCTTATTACATAATATTCATATATGCAGCACAGCACCACGGATCCATAATGTGAAACCATCTCTCTCTCTCTCTCTTACTTTCTCCTGTGCAAACTTTTTTTCTTACTTTCTTCTTCCTTTTTCAGTTTTCACAGAATATTTTCCTAATTCCCTTTCCTTGACGTCCGTTGAGAGGTTAAGTAGGCTTTTCAACGATGTCGCCCTTTTTCGCACATTTCGTAGTTTGAAAAGTACCAGGAGTAAACTACCTTACATTACACTGTTACGTAACTACTATTACTATTACTACGCTAATGTGAATAGGTACATAATAACGAGCGACGCGACATACAAAAGAAAAAAAGCCTTCCATTCCATCTCAGAGAAAATCTCATTATTATTACATTTCCTCAATAAATAAAAGATATCGACTCAATTAACATTAACAGTCATCATCGTCAACGTTTTTCCTTCAGCCTTTTAAA
>VYYJ01002991.1:0-18469 GCA_021029165.1 Cyphoderus albinus | reverse complement strand
ATTGACGGAGATAAGAAAGTGCGCCATATATTGACAGTCGTCTGTTATTATGACCTTATTACATATTTGTATAAATGTTCATAATTTTCATGTACACTGGTACAATAATCGAAAGGGACTGTATTATGAAAATGAGTCACTCTCTGTCTAATTTAAAGACTAAACCGAATTCCACAATCATCCATATGGAGTTCATATCACAGCTCATCAGCATGTGGATGCAAATGTCTCATGAATTGCCTACCAAACGTCGCAGTGTATAAATGATAACTGATTGATAAGAAGCGAACGACAATTTCAACCATGAAAATTTTCCCGTCTTTCAGTCTCCAAAACAAAGTAAATCCAATTTGAAGACGCAGAAAATCCACGCGAAAAAAATTAACGATGTATAAAATTATTAAAAGTAAAGCTGATATTTTCAAAGTCATTTCAGTGTAATAAATGCTCAAATAAGCGTTTTCGTTTCGTCCCATTTTTTCTTATTGCGTGCGTGGGAAAAATGTTTCACCTACATTATCTACTTCAATTTGCATCATGTCATGTGCATCATATTACGCATAAAAAACGTAATTCATCTGACATCAAGTCAGAGTCAGCGAAAAACTAAATCCTAAACGGTTTAGGCTAAACCATTAAATTACTTTTTGTCTCGTTAATTTGGGGCTTATTCCCAGTTAAATACCAGGTAAAGCCCCTTCCAAAAATTTATTACTACATATTGCAGCAACAACAACACTAAATTGACTTTATATCTTCTTGATATTCAAGTAAGGGGAAAAAGCAAGCAAGGGAAGGAACCCAAAATAAACAAGTTAAACCAATGCACTGTGTCGACAATGTTGCTTATTGTTACGTTAACAACTATTAACGACCTTTCAAAACGTCAAGTCCAAGTGGCCAAGCCNTGTTTAACCAGAAAATTTCAGTAAAGATTTTCACACACTTTTTATCATTTCATTGTAATTTGCATAATTTAGCAAAATTATTGGGTCTAGTTGGGTGGTTAACTAATTAATTCCTGTTCAACAATACGTTACAAAAATTAAAGTGGACATTGATGATCAAAACTTAAACCAAAATCGAATACCTACCGATGTTCATACTCGATTTTCATTGACATGTGCAGTGATTGGCATTAAACCTAAGCTAAAATAAAAATCTCATATTATAATGAAATATTACCTACATTGACATTGTTCAAATTTAGATTATTATGTGCGTGTGTATGTAAAATGACGCAAGGTGGTAGAGTAAAATTTGAAACAAGTTGTAGCATTTTTATTTGAAATAAAAAGAACTAACAATCCAGTAGTAAAAATAATGATACGCAATAGTAAATAAGCATAAAAAATGGGCAACAGAGTAAAAGAAAGACTTAACTCTAACATTAAGTAAGACAGAAAACAAGATTCTTTTCTCTCTTTGCCAATTTTTGGCATCAAGTCAAGAAAAAATTATCTGCAATGCAACACTACAGACACAGATACTTCAATAAACATTTTATTTTATCGATATGTTATAATGTGATGTGATGATGCGATACTATGATATTTATGATAATATGAATCTTTCTTATGAAAATGATAATCGTCAACATCATCTTCGGTACTGCACTGCAGATCTTTAGTACCTAACTAAAAGCTTACCTTTGTGAGAAAGTTATAACTCGATCATCATTTGTCCTAATTTTCCCAATATGTATACAAATATACTCACACAGGTACGTTGTTGGGTGGACAGAGAGGTACAACGACTGATATTACGTAGTATTTTAGTTTTAGCCTTGTATAATGGTCACAGTAATTTTTATGGTGATACACAAACAAACATTAATGAAAACAAAGTCGTCATAAAACAGGAGCTTGAATTTGAAAGAAAGCTGAGCTTCGCATTCATTCTAAATTTTGATCGTAGTAGTCATCATTTTCATAGATTGAAATGCGAATGATGCAAAAACGATGTTATAATCATTTTTGGCACTGGCTCACCAAACCAACCAGCGCAGCACGAGAAAAAAAACAGCAAGAATTAAACTAACGGGAAGATTGACCTCTTCTTTTATTCGATTCTCTGCTTTACTCCTCGGAAAATTGGTAACGTGTGAGTGAGTACAATGCTTGATAAGTATAAACAGGATATCGATAAGATTGCTCGAATAGGTAGCTATTTTTGAAATTCACAGACGCATAAAAACTGCAAAGGTGCATCATAATCATTGAATTGAATTTTAAGTTGGGCCATTAAGGATAATGGTAATATACACCCTTACATGTGATTAATGATACTAACTACTAACTATAACATAAGTTAGGCGCAGTATGTGGTCAATGCTTTATTATTACACCTGAATAAATTAAATGCTGATGAGTAAAAATGATTTTTTTTGTGGTTTGCAGGCTCAAGTTGAATTTTCAGATAAGCAATCAATAAGTACCAAGCTGTTTCAATTAATTATTAATACTTAACTGCTACAATGTTTATTTTTATTTGATGATGATGAAACTAGCAACAAAGGAGAATTTGAAATTATTTAATAGGTTCACATTCGCAAAATCGCTATAAAGTAAATTAGATATTATAGGCTGTAATTTCGAGCAATCGCGACAATTCATGTCAACCAGGGCCCACTTTAAGTGGAAAAGTTTGAAAATGAAAAGGAAAGGAGCAAAAGAAGGTAAAATGTGTGCAAACAGTAGTAGCGGAAAAGTAGCACCAGGATGAACTCGAAAAAATATGGTGCGGTTTGTCTTGTAACTCGTGACTCTTTCTTTGTTACAAGTGGTGGCCCAGAAAAAAAAATTGCCAAGTGGATGCGGTGTAACTTTCAGTACTTTTGAGCAACCTTGCTCAAACCCAAAGTCCTTCATCGTCATCGTCATCCTGAAGACCCACTTTTTGAAAAATTGGTTTTTGGTTTTCTTCACTTATCGTCAGACATTCTGAAAAAACCAGAAATGAATGACCTTCCGGGGTCAGTTCCGGGTATCAAGCAGGTTTTTTCATCGAGTTTCAACAAAATTCCTGTCGGGTATCATTTCTTTAGTTTCGCACCATTAAACCTCCAAATTGGTATTATACCAATAACGCATGACCAACATGATTAAGCGAAACATTATTAATGAAAATATTACTATTATAATGATAAACGACGAAAAGTTGCAAATTCATTGGCATAATAGGTAATTTATATTTATGGACACCATTTCAGGTAGGCGTGTCTGTGGACAAAACGACAACTGAGTCATGAGCGTCAGAGTTAACTGTTTTAATGAATTTTAAATCAAATCCGTTTTCAAAGTAAGTTCACGGTTGCACCTACAACAACCCAAGAACGGCGCAGACAAAAATGAAACAACCACTACCAGCAGCATTCATGTAGCTTAGACATCAAAAAGTAATGTGGTCACATATTGTGTCCACCGACCAGTTTTTGAACTTGAGCACAAAAAAAAAGTTCTTGAGAGAAAATGTCAAAAGTGCAACCTGTTGTTTGTTAAATAAGGAAATATAAATGGCGCTTCTGAATGAATCACTGAGTCAGAGTCAATGGAGTTGGAGTGTTTATCAAAAGTAGACACAAATACTTACAAAAAGGTGCACCGGTAGAGTCAACTTTGTTTGACTTCATTTCATTTTTTAAATGCTGATCATGAAAAGTCTTGCATGAGTGAGTACATAAATAATAATAAATTGCAGCTCGGCAGTGTCGCGGGAATCTCTCTGTCTCTTTTCGAAGATAACGTAGGTAAAACTCTTTTGCAAGACATTGAAGAGAAAATTTTGAAAACCGGATTCACGTACGTTTTTAATGTATGTAACACTGTTCACTTTACATACAAGCTAAAATACAGATGCTACATTTGATGCTGTTGTAATGTTATGACGTGTGTGCACCAATGATCTGCTATTAAGAAGAAGAAAAATTTAACTACAACCAATGTTTACTTTGTATGGGTTGTATGATGTGTCTACGTGTCTTCATTTTTGCAACGCGTCTTATAAAATCACGTTCGCTGCGTTCCCAATCGCCTCGCACTTTCTTTAGGGAGAAAAAGAATATTGTGTTCAATTCAATACCCATTTCAAGGAGACTTATCATTTGTGGCCAGTGGCCACCTGAATGAATGAATTTCACGGGGTCCATTATAATATCATCTGCTTTCAATTGGACATGCTTTTACAATTTTCTTTTCTTAACCTGCAACAAAAAGGGATCGACAAGAAGTGCTAATTACATTACATTTCAGGTGTGTCTTCGATAACACACTAAACCTCAATAAAGGCTGGCTAAAATAATCCAATCCAGTCAAAGTATTTTTTATCTCTTTGCTCGTTGTAACTTTTTTTTTGCTGTAGGAAAAAACCTGATGACTCGATGACCGAGCGACCTGCAATGCAAAGTTTTTTTTAATGTGTGCAACTTTTTTATTTGATAATTCTTCTAAAGAATAATTCAGTTAGATGCAGTTTTTGCTGATTATTATTAAATAGCAAAATACTTTAAAAGTTCATTTTTAGAAGAAGAGCCAAAAATATTCTTGTTTTATAAAATGACTTGAATTGAAGCAGAGATAAATATAGAGCTCGTATTATATTATTTTATGCATAATGCTTATCTTCATCTCGCCTTATCACGATGAATCTCTTCTTGCTGCACCGCGCTTACAATTTTATTAGTACAATTCAAAAATAGGTCTTGCTGAAAATTTTTGTGGTGAAGCGAAACCAAATTAATTCACATTATTTTTCTCTCTCCCTCCTCCTCCTCTTTTGAGGGCCTACAAGATACCAAGAATCCCAGCAGAGATAAGATTCACTCACAACAACCACAGCAGAAAGGAAAGAACGAAAAAGGCAAAACTTACTGAAAGAAAAAAAGATTTTATTATGGTTAAAGAAAGGTTAAAAATTTGTGATTTTTCAACTTAAAACTTATCATTTGTTTTTTATTTCACTCGTCATAAATTTTACTTCTACGCATGTACTCTACTTAATTTATGTTGCGTTTCGCTCGCTGCATGATAGCAGTGGTGCGATGGTGATGATGGTGCATCTTCCCTTTTTATTCTTATTCACTTACCCGCTCTTTGGCGAAACCAAAGAAGTGCTTTTATCAGAGGTGGGAAAAGTTTCATTGGAATTTATCTATTTGTCCATATTAATTTTGTCCATTAGAAAACCATCTTGATTTGCACTACAAAATTCAGGATTTAATACAAGAGTTAGAAAAGGCGTGGGCTTTCATAAAAACTTAAAGTGGAATTTACTGGTTTTTACCATATGTTCGGGTTTTATACTCCACGGAAATGCCTATCTTTCAACCTTCAATACGAATGTGTCCATTTTGGTTTCTTCCATTTTTAGACCCTGTGCTAGAAAACTGAATGAGCAATGAAGAATCTGAATATTATGACCATCGCTTGTCACCAAACATTTCTTCAAATGAGGGACATAAACCACGAAATGAATTATGAACAAACATGAATCGCCATTTCAAAGTCCTGTTGAAGCAAAATGAAGCAAGAGGTTGAGGTGCGTTATACTTATAGTACACTGTAGAAGTTGCATAAATTATGATTACGCTCAATTGCGCATTCAATCATTCATTAATTCAAACAAATTCGAGAGTCACTAATTTAAAAAGTTTTTTCTTCAAGTTTTTCTGAGTCGATAACAATAAAAATCCATCAAATCAAAATAAAGAAACTCTATACCTAGTAATAGTAAAGTCAGACTAAAAACAAAAACAAATACATGTAATAAAATGTTATACATACTTGGTAAAAGTAAAAATGATCACGATTTGAGCACGCTCCATCGAACGTATGTGGGATAAAATTGACACAATTTGCGAGTGACTTTTCCTTTTCATCCTTACCGACAAAAAGATATGAAATGAAAACACAGTTTTTTTTTGCCTGCGGGTCACAATAAAAATAATTTGCTGTCAATAAATAAATAAGTGAAAAACTTTGTTCCACTGTTTTATGGTGGGTGAAGGAGTGAGAATGAAAAAAGTAGCAAATGCATGATACTCACGGCAGAACGACATGATGTGTGGCGTCTATTGTTTCACTTCCCCTTGACGCCATTAATTATCAACCAACAGGATACATGACTTGCGTGGGTGTGTGCAGTGTGTCAAATAGATTTAAAAATTAGCGTTGAAAACCAGTTTTTAGTTGAACAATTGGAACGAGACTCTTTCTTTCAGTTATTGCAAATTATGAAAAATGTAAATCGGTCAAAACTGTCCTGAAAAGAAAATTTTATGCAAAATATGATGAAAATGGTGAAAATAAAGACAATCCCTTTTATCAAAGGGTGATAGCCACCAATTAAAATAAAATTGTTTAACAAGTTTTATTTTCCTTCAATCTCCTGATGACTGTTGCTCTACTTAACAATAAATACAAAAATACTTTACATTGCATTTTTATTCTTAGGAATAATATTTTGTCCACAAACAAATCGGGTCTACAATTGTCTCAGAAATGTGACAAGATGATGTACCAACAGTGTATAAGTAGAGGAGTCGTAGAGTAGGAGTTTTAAAGCCGGGCGAGAGGTTATCAATGATCGATAACCCTATTAAGTTAGAGAGCTTATCTCAAAACAGGAAGTTAACAAAAAACACAAGCTGGTTTTTGACTCGTTTTGTCATTCGTAGTCATTTAAATAGTAGTCAATTACTTAACATTAATAACAACAACAAAAACAGTAAAATTGTGGCATCTTCAAAATCTTACAACTATTAAAATAAATCTGTCGATGTGAATAATCCTTACAAAAATAAATCTCCTTCTTTAAAACAACAATAACAAAAATTAACTATAATAATTATTTTAAAGTAACAGTCAGTTTGTACACAAAAATTACATTAATAGCAAAACAAATTTATATAGTAATTAGCAGCTCGAGAAAGAATCGATTCGAATGAATGAAAAGCCTAAGATATATTCAATGTGCATAATATATAACAGTAGATTAAAAGTTTATTTTTGCTGTGGCCGCATTAAAAGCACATTAATAACAAGAAAAAAAATTCTTCCTCCATTTTCTTTCTTCTTTCGTTTGAAATGAAAGCAAAAATCATTTTTCGGATACCCAACCACAAAATACGTGAGAGCATCATCATACTGAAAGGTATATAAACCTTTGTCTTATCATCATAATGGAGCACCACCGCACAACTAGCAAGCATGTATCTACTTTTACGGCTCTACGTGTGTGTCAGTATGTGCCTCTGCATCTCTGCACCACTCTCCTCAAGAGTGAGTGATCTAGAAAACAGACAGATCGAAACTAATTGCGAAAAAAATGTTCAACAATAAAAAAATCATTTTCTTCATATTTTTTGTGGTCCCAGCAAAAGATTTTTTTGATGAAATATAAGAAAAAAGGGAAAAATTAACTTCTCCTGCATTTTGAGTCGAAATAAATTTTGAAAAGAAGGCCATTGATAATCAATTGATAAATTAATTCCTGTGTCAAACAAAAGTTTTAAAGGTCAATGTCTTAAAATGTAAAGTGCTACCAAAATAAAAAACTGTGCACGTGCAACTGTGCATATTATTTTGGCAGTTTTTCTTTTCTTCTTAAAAGTGTAAATATGTAAAACACCTCTTGGATATTGTCTTATCATAGTAATGTGCAATGTGAATCGTTATCTTAACATGATTTAAAAAGTTTTTTCCGATACTGATCCAGGTAATATGATACATGTAGCAGAGAGATAAGTAAGTTTCAACTGGTCATTGTAGTAAGTAGTAGGTAGGTAGGTAGATAAGGTAAAAAGTGTGTCCGTTATTTTTTAAAGTCCCCCAAAATATGAAAATGGAACAGTTTCCAATGTGGTAAGCTTTATAAAGTTTAAATTTGACCTGTAAGAATTAAAAAATGGAAATGATGAAATCTGCTGGTCTATAAGTACCGGCCACAAATCATGGCGTGGCAAACTTTGTGAAACACACAAAAATGAAATCTTACGTTTTTAAATTATAAGATTAGGTTTAGTCTTCTACTGTTGAATTGCATTAAAGATGCGTTGATGCGTCCTCTTATCGAGAGAATTTGCGCCACGGAACATTCTGCTCTCGTAGGCACCTGGCGTATAGGCGGTGTCGCTGTATCCCATTCTGTCCCAGCCGTAACCGTCATCTTTGCTGCCACCCCAGAAGTAATAGCAAGCACCACTGCAAATTAATAAAAGAAACGTGATTCGGGTGAAAACGTTTTGTTTGGAGTAAGAAAACGAAACCATTGTCTCAGGTAAGATACATACGCTATGTTGTGAACGGGATTGTTGAGTTGCGCAGCATACTGAAACACGAAATACCTATGTACGTTTTTATGTCGCTCAAATGTAGAGATCGATCTTGTTCATTTTTGTCTATTTTTAATATTGAAGTGTCGATGTGTACCTGACAAACTGCCTGCTTGTTTGTAATAAATATTTTTTTTTGCGCTCAGTAAACAGTAGTTGCGCTTACATTTAGTGCTTTTTGGTAGTGACTTTTTAAGTTATCTGGAAATGGAGGGTGATGATGCAATTGTGGAAGAGTGGGGAATTTTGACGGAGGAGGACAGTGATCCTGAAGATTTTGAAATAGATGACGCTTTAGCAGAAAAGTCGATGATGTGGAAAGGTGACGAAGAAGGTGACGATGAAGACATGCAGACAAGCGCTGATGAGAAGCAACAGAAAGCGATAATGAGGAAGAACCGCCACCAAAACTTAAATCTTACTGGGAATTTGATTTTCGAAAGCCTTACTTCGAATGCGTAACCTTGATAATCTGAACGCTAAAGAACGGGAAAATTTAAAAAAAAAGCAAGGTTACTAGCCCTGCCATTCTGATACATTGATACTTCATTTGAAATTATATAGCTTATCTTTAATCCAAGCCCTTCCCCACTGCTATCTCCAATAGAGAAATCTAGTTTAATTATTTTTTTGTGAGAATACGAGGGCCCATGCAGAAAAATGGTTGTCATATTCAGCTATTCCATGCAAAAATACCCTAGTATGCAAATTTTCAGCGAGTTTGGGGCAATACAATGGGGTGATGGTACTTATCAGCCTCAGGCTAAACCGAAACCATATATTTATATTTTGACCAGGTCGTCATGCAAATAATGTGTATGGGAAGGGCGTGGTGTGACTTTGTTGTATACTATCCGGAGAGTTCACATTATTCAAATGGAATCGAGTTTATGGAACGGATTACTCGGGCGGAGGCAGAGAACCACTGGCGTTTTCTTCAACCGAAACTCACCGAGATTTTTGAATCTCGAATGGGACCGCGACAGCTTCTCCATTCGTAGCGTTTTAGGCTTGCGTGTTTCAGCGCAGCGCAACAACTCATCAATTTCTTTTAGCATTTTTGCGCTATTTTCTTGCTTAACTTACTTAATAAATTTCAATGCATAATAAATACTCAAATAAATAATAAAATGAATTACAGAATGAGGGGAATCAGCAGAAGGGGAATGCACAGGAGCCACTCATCACCGCTGAACAATTCTTGGCCGCTCGAGTAATGGTAATGGTGACCATGGTCATCTCTGGCTTCCGGTCCTTGCAACTCGGTGGTTACGGGTGCTTGTTCTGCTGCTGCGACTGGAGTCTGATGTGGCTGTGGCGCCGCTTGTGACACTGAATCTGTAGCATAGGCGAGTGACACCAAGGCTCCAATGATAAGGCCGGAGAAGATCAGCGATTTCATTTTGGATGAATTAAATTTTACTTTCTCTTCCGGGAGAAAATTTTATTTAAAATGGAAAATGGAACTGGCTGCACAATAAAAACCGCAAGCTGAATTGTCACTTTTAACGTTCACGGATGTTTCAACGTGAGAAAAACGTTTTTTCTTTGCACACAAAAACTCAAGTTAGGAACGATAAAATTTTGATCACTCTTTCTTCACTCACTGACAGCTATTGACTGACTCTTTTCATTGAACTTGAGCAATAAGTTGAGTAGAGCACTGCCTGAGCACTCAGATCCTCTCAGATGTTGGGGGCTGTGGTCAAAAAAGGGAATACTGAGAAAATCAGTGAAATAAAATAAAATATGTTAAAAAAAGTTAGATGATAAGCTGTGATACGTTATACTATATATGCTGAAGAGCAGTGCTATGATATGATATGTTATACAGAGTGAGTGAAGAAGCGAGTATTTGGATCAGCACACAGCACCTAACCTTAAAACCCAGAAAACGGAAACGCAAAAATTATGCGAAACAACCGGTTTCCTAACTATGATAATGGCTTCAATTCAAGTTTCTTGCGAACTCAACTTGGCTCTACTCAAAGTTTGTTTCATTACCTGATTTTAGTTTTAGTTTACCCTGTTGAGGTAGCCTTAGCCTTAGCCTTAACATTGCCTTATCAATCATCGCCTCGTGTGAGCGTGTATGTCTGCATTTACATTTGTGGCCGTGGTTGCTCCGCTCCTCTTTTCAACTGGTGACCACTGAACCACTGAACTATGCATGCGCACACACACATTGTACACAATGCACACACATTTTTGTACCTCAGTGTGCATAATTTTTCTTAAAAAATAAGAGATGATAAGGGAGATCCTCATTCCTTTCTTCATTCTTTGTTCATCATCGTTCTTTCATTGAATTTTCCGAAGCTATTTTAATTTTTGGTCTAATAGAAAGAAGCCAGATTTTTTCATACTTGTGAGCATTTATAAGAACAAAAACGAGACCTGCGTACTCTCTGCACATGTGACGTGGTCAAAATTGATCAAGATAGAGAAAAGAATCTTCCCAAAATGTTAAGACATGTCAGTCAGACATAGATGCTCATCAAAGTATAATAATACATGCGTTGTATTTAGGCACTTTATTTTTATTTATAAACACAATTTATTTTCAGAAGTTTACTTCTTTTCTCTTAACCAATGAATACTACATAATATAGAAAATGTGTACACTTGCTACAGGATTGCATATTTACGATAAGCAGTGGCATGTCATGTGTGCAAAATGCTAGGTGCAAATGCATGTCCGGCAATCCATTTCGTTCATTTATTAGTTTATTTTGCCTCACCTCAGCTCACCCATTTGCTTATCATTAACAGTGCTAGCTTATCACTGGTATAAGTGTTATGTTATGTTATATTATAAAAGTCGTAATTGTAATCGTCGAAAAGTTTCAAAAGTGTTTGACTGAAGTGAAGAGAAAAACGAAGATGCGTCTGTTTTTAGGCCTAAACTCTTGTTTGTTGACGCAAGCAAGCAAGCAAAGAAATCTCTTGAAAATGTTACGTGAATTATAATCATCGTAATCATAATCATAACCATCTTTTTACACGCTCATCAATTTTTTTGCTATTATATTATTTCACAGACATGTTCAAAGTGACTCGTTACTGTTTTAGAATAAAAATGTTTGCAAATCTTTACAAGAAAATGTTTAAAGGAAAAATTGACGTTTTAATTAAGAACTGCTAGCTAATGTTATGAATAATGAATATGATATCAATATTCATCAAGCTGCGTGCATCACAAACCGTGCAATTTGAAATAGTACATGTTTTTGAATTTTATTGTTTCATTCATCAATTTTGGAGTAGCGAAAAAAGCACCATAAAATCATTTCTCGGTTTTTTGCCTTACCATTCTAAATATTAAAAGCATACCTACTTATTAGATACCAGTAGCATTTACATTGATAAGCCACGATAAGTTACGGAAAAGAAAACCCATAAAATATGAAGTAAATGAGCACTAGACCACACAAAAATCTTAAAAATTCAAATGCTGTTAAAAGCAGCCACTGCACTGTATGAAAATGATAAGCTCCTACGATAAGCCGCTACAAATATAGGTACTCATTATTATTATTATTATTAAAGCTTATCTTTCAAGCTAATACAATGCTGCGATCATGTTAACTCTAAATTAATATTTAATCATTATTAATTATGTCTGTCTAGCTGTGCAAAAATCATTAACCTGCATAATATTGTAATAATCAATGCCAATATTTTTCACCGGTCTGTCAGTTTGCAATGAAATCTATATTAACATGAGTTTCTCATATTTTGCTTGATGCTTGATGCTATTTTGACCACAATTTTTGTAGGCATTTTAATAGTATTAATGTTTTCTTGACTATCCTGTGATATGATATGTGTTACACCACCACGCCCAAATAATGGCAAGTGTTACTCGAGTTCTGTTTCGTGCTCGTGATTTTTTAAAATAGTCCTTTCTCAAAGGGCTTGTGTTCATTGTTCATTCTTGCTTGCCACATCACATCTCCTTTTTCGTGTTCATTTTTCTGAGCTGAGTTCCCCCGGTTCGGTTTTGGTTCGCTTCCTTTCTCATTTCGTTTCTTACCCAACTTTACCTACTTCACTTTTTGCCCTATCAGTCAGATAAGCACAGGTTGTGATTGTGATTGTTGTTGTATGTGTATTGTAGGTTTGTGTATATAAAAATAATAATGGGGTTTCTATTTATTTACCATTTTTTAAATATTGCGTGAGCTTTCTTGTTTTTGTACAGAAATCGCACAATTTTCCTTAATTTGTTCTTCATCTTTAATAGAGAATTAAATCGTCTATGGTTTAGTTTTCACACACATGAGACATGGTAAAGTGTAAGTAACACGCGATATGTTAGAGTGTGCGTGTGCTTGCATAAATTAATTTTATCTTTTTAGCAAAAATTAACTATAACATAACATAACACATGCACATATTAATAATACACAGTACACAAAAGAAGTTTCTGAAGTTAAGAAAGGGCAGTTAAGACGAGTGAAAATTGCTGTACAATTGTAACAGTGGTTGTAACAACCGAATTCAATTCGAAATTGGCTATTTTCAATGTGGCAGGATTCTGTCTAAAAAAATCGTTGATTTTACTTGGGTTTAGCAAGTAAAATTAAATATTTTTCAATTTTATTGCGTTCTTTTCTATTATGACTAACTTTCAAATTTAATTTTACACCGAAAGATGCTCTTTTAATTAGCAAAAAGCTGTCACTTTTTGAAACATCATTTTCTTATTCTGTCGAACCAAGAAAGTAACGTTTTTTATTAGTTTTACAAGTAAACACGTTACGTTGATTGGTGGTGGTTCTACATTTTGAGAATTAGTAGAATTTGGCAATTATTTTCAAGTTGGTTAATTTTCACCGCAATTTTTTCCATGTTCTTTCATTTTTGATTTGGATGCCTCATGCTTAGAGATTAATTCTAAATGAATGCCGGTATAAGTTTTTCATCATCATATCAATTAAAATACATGAATTCTTTATGTACCGGGGAAGAATTACGTTGTTGTTTTTCTGTAGAATTGAACCGAAGCCAAGAAATTAGCCTTTTAAATTTAAAATTAACTGACCTCCGTTGAATGTAAAACTATTCATGTTGTGGCCATGAATAAAATTGTTTACTCATCACAATCACAAACTCGGAATTTTTTGATTAGCTATGTGCATAATTTTATGGATTTATGGTTATAATTATAATTAATTATAATTATGGTTCATTCAATCTCTTTTCATTCTAAATTATTAAGTTAAAATTAAACGAATCCGTAGCCGCCCGCCCCACAATCATTTAATCAAAGTTGGTCTTTCTTGAGTTTATCTTTTTTCCCCAAGCCTAAGCAAACAAAACCGAACAAAATGCTGTTACATGAAAATAAAAAGCAAACATTGATTTCAGCAAAGTCAGTAAATCCGTTAGTTCTTAGTAGGCAGCCAAAAGCTGAAAATCTGAATTCTATGTTCATATTTATAGTAATATTTTATAGTGTACAAAAACAAGTTGCTACTGTTTTAGCAGCTTAACTAATCATCATTAAAGATAGGTATAGTTTTATTAATTTCAATAAATTCGAGTTAATAAAAAATCAAATATTATAATAAAAGGAAAATCTAGAAACAAGCAAAAATGGCCAAGTTTCATTTTATGAAAAAGATACTAGCTCTCTTAAAAAGTCAAAAATCAAACGAAATTCAAGATGCAAATAAAGATAGATAGGCATTAATTAATTTGCTCGAGGGATATCGGCCATCGATAAGAAAGGGAAAATGTGAATAATCGACACAATACATTCTTGAGAGTAGACGGTCATTTGCAGTTTGGTCATATTCATTTCATAGTAATAATTATATTGCAATCTGCAATCAATACAGTAAAGAAAAAAAATTGTTGCATATTAATCTGCATGTGGTAGTGGGAGTGCCATCATCATCATCAAGTAACCAAACCACATTAGAATTAAAAGATTGTAATTTTTTAAAGATTTTTTCAAGTTGAAGGGGAAATGTGGTGGACACACGAGAGCGCAAAAAGTGGAAACTAAAAACTTTCTCACATTTTTATTTTATTTTATTTTATGGACACAAGACACAATTAATTTTTTTTTCAAAGTGTCCTGCACCTGCACACAGGTGTTCAATTATCATTATTATCAAGAAAAAGAAGTTAGATGCAGGCGGTTATTTTTCTCCTTTCAAAATATCGACGAGGACGAGACATGATAAGACAAAAGAATGAAATGAAATGTGACTTTTTTGACAAATGTGAAGAATTGCAGAGAAAAATGTGCCCAGTGAGCAGAAAATAATGAATAAAATTTTAAAATGCATTTCGCACATTTCGCTCATTACAATTTTCTCATGCAAAACTCGTTTTTTCTTCCTTCTTCCAAAGAAAATCGAAAAATCATTCATTTCATTCCATTTGATTCATCGGCCGAGCATTATTTTATTTTACACAAAGAACTTTCATTCGATTCATTTCATTATTATTTTCATTCATTCGTGCGAAAGGTTATCAAGAGTAATGAGGAGACGATGATAATCATGATCATGATGAAATGAAGTGAAAGCAAGTATGTGCCGTTTTGCCATTTTGACAAAGTGGCTTCAACAGTTCAATTGATCGATAAGACTACTGCTGTTACAATCGCATCGCTCAAAAATCACCTCATTTGCATAAAAAGACATTTTCTGCCTTAAATTTCGAGTACAACAACAGATAACATGTCTTGATTAAACGATTTTTCGAAAATAAATGGCCATTTTAGAGACGGAAGCGTGTAATCCATTTCATTTCATTTACATATTTGTAAAGCGGGGGTATTCATTATCGTTACCATTATTATTATCAATGTTATCAGTTCAGCTCAATTCACTCACACACGCACGATCGAATTCGAGGATCAAATCACGATTGACCAAAAAATTACAGATTGTAAATAAAATACGAAATTGTAACCAGTACGAAATTTGTTACAATGTTACTGCAACTTGTTGCCACTTTCTTGTCTGCTGCATTGATGATGATGATTAAAATGTCGTGAGTGCACACTGGTCACCAGTCACCACTGATCACTTACAATGGCCACATGTGCCGACAGACAAAGAAGGTGAAAAAAGTCAAAAGTTTCCTTTTTTCAAATAAGACACTTCAAGAACAAGACAGCGTCATCGGTCAACAGTTCTGCAACAGATTTTGATGTGTCAACTAGAAAAGTATCGTTTGTGTAATTTACAATGATCACGCAGACCAAATATTTTTTCAGCTAATTAAACGGTTTAGTGAGATTGAAATGTAACCGCAAATTACAGAAAATGATAACATTTTATTTTACTGTATTAAAAAGTGGGCATAATTAACATGAAAATTAATAATGGCGATAACTATATAATTATAACAATTTACTACTTCCACTTTCTTCTTCATTGTCCTCGTTCTCCTTCAGTTTGAGGAAAGGTAGTGGCTCGATCGTGGTGGTCCCATCGAAGAGATCACTTCCGGGAAGTGCTGCCATTCCATTGGATGCAGCGATAACCTGCTGCTGGAGCTGCTGGATGTTTTGCTGCTGCTCTAAAATAGCCAGAAGTTGTTGCTGCTGTTGTGGGCTAAGATTTTGAAGATTTTGAAGCTGCTGCTGTTGGCTCAACTGCTGTGGCTGGCCTTGTTGACCCTGAAGTCCCGGTTGACCCAAAACAACCCCATTTGAAGGAGCAACAGCCATCCCGTTTGGACCCACGACTGTACCGTTAGCTAGGACAGTTCCAGGTTTTAGGGTTGTGTTGAGTCCGAGGGCAGTTTGAACACGAGTGAACCACATCCTCAGAATTGTGTTCACGGATGGAGCCACATTTGCGAGAATGGTGCCTACACCCTGTTGCACGTCTGGTTCGTCAATGAACGACGCAGAACCCGCAAAGATAGGCCTATGAGATTAAAATGTAACCATACATTAAAAAAAAATGATAGCATTTCATTTGACTCTATTAAAAAGTGGGTAATTAACATGAAACCATACCTAACATCCCCTCCTAAGACACCGGAAATGATTTGAGCAACATACGCCCCTGTTTCGGTGACTGCGGTACCCGCCTCTTCCTCCTGCCTCGCTTTACGCAGTGCCTGTACTGAGCTCTCTGGAACCTGTGATAATCCAATAAACATGAATGAAATACATGACGTGTTGAGATATGTATATATATTTGAAAAATGTCTTACCATCAACACAAAGAAATGCACTGTGCGATCATCAAGGAGATTATCATCCTGATCGTTTTCTGTAGCCGGCTTGCATTTTGCTACCTGGAAATTAATTTACCAATTTTAAGATGATTCGGGCACGCAATTAATTTTCGGGGAACATTATTATTGGATCACTTACCGAAATTGCTGAAATTAAAGCTAGAGCAGAGATAAGGTACTTCATTTTTGTATTTCAGTCTGTCTCTCAGTTTCAGAGATGCCTATCGGTTAATTGCTCTTTGTCTGGTCTAAATTGTTGCCAAAAATTAATTGTGTGGAAAATGGGAAAAGTTGTGCCGTTTTATGTGCATGAATCGACTTCCGTCAACCAAGCATTAAATGATCAAAAAATTATCGTGAACTAGTCCAGTTTCGAAACAATATTTCGAAATTCTTCTAATGGGATAAAAATGTTAATAAGCAAATGCTTGAGATGAGGCAAGGTTCCAAGTTGAGATAACAATGAAACTGATCAAGTTGATATACGAGGAATTGAGAACGATGATTTAATCTAATGATTTTATCAATTAAGCCATTATCAGGCCATCTTTTTAAATGAATGGCGATGTCGCCAGCTTAAGGTTGTTGCGCAAATAGAAATTCGTAATCGGTCGATGAACGAAACGACTCCAGCAACTTGCAGTTGTCTCATCATCTCATTTTCTTCGTGCCTTTCATCCGGCTTAAATTAAAGTCATGCTGACTCAAATGTTTCAGCAGCAGGTTGTCGTTGTCACATCGCATCATTGCATTGTTGATGTTGACACAATCAATACGTTTGGTTAGGTTACAAGGAACACCCACCCTGTAACATATTCCATTTCTGTAACGTCTGTTCCAATATTTGCTCACACCGACGCAGGCATCACATTTCAGCAATAGATAGAGAGAGTTCTTGGTCATAAATATTAATGGACGAATTTACAAATCACACATAGAATGACAATAAAGTAAACAATCAGCACGAATATTCTTACTTGTGGTCTATATGTCAGGATTAAAATAGAACGCGAATGACAATATCAGTGTACAAATCGAGTTGCAACTTGTTTATAACAATTATACTTAAATTTATTACATAAAAACATTACATAAAAGAAACTGTCTGTGAATGCAAGTACATACGTGAAGTCCAAATTAAATTTATTTAAACTATCTGCCACCATTTTCACTGACTTCACTGTCGAAAATTCTTTTGAAAAATTGAGACATTTTTCCACCAACTTGGGTGACCCAAGACTATATGCCACTGATAAGCGATAAAATACATATAACATAACACGATAATGACACTGATTACATCGCTTCTCTTTAACAACTCGGAATTCAATTTACCCTAATTAATTTACATACCTATATACTTCCGTTATAACAGGATGAACACTTTCTGTAATTACCTATGCTTACTTCAAAAGGGATTATTTATTTAGACTTTGGCTTTCATTTTATTGAAAGCACGATAAATTACGTCACAAAATAAATGCATGCAGACAGATCAAATGAAACCCAAGATAGTCCTATCATGTATAAAATGCAACGCCTCAGTGAGAGAGCCAATGGTCGGAGAGAAACACTTTAATTGACCCAATTAATACAAACATGCCGACATCAAAAGGCTAAAATAATGGAGTTTGGTCACGACTCACGAGCACAATTTGCATCCACCTGGACACTACACAAACAGCCAAAGTGAAAGTAGCGACTAGCGGCTCCATTTCCAATGCCGGACCGATGATGCATTCAGCATATGATGATGTAATTTAATCCAGCGACTCCAGCGAATTGATCAGAGGGATTCTAGCGAAAAGGTGGCTCATACAGCTCTAATTCTATTACACTATCGTAAACTTTATTCTTTTATAGAACCTCTTCTCTACTTCTAAATAATTACCCCCCCGAGTTATTACTATTAGGTACATACATGGC
>VYYJ01002990.1:0-18470 GCA_021029165.1 Cyphoderus albinus | reverse complement strand
CACCTTCATTACCGGTTCCACAGTCAAGGACAGCCATCTACCCAAGGTGCCGTTTCCTCCCTGCTTTTCAATCATCCCGGCGAGCTCACTCCATCGCTGGTCGTCATCTCCGAATTCCAGGGACGCCACGATGCTGCTTCCAAAGCGACTCTCTTCCAGCTCATCCACTCTTTGCTTCAGGCCTTTGCAAGTGTGTCGAAGCATGAGCAAATCTCGTTTGGCGAGGTACGGTGTCACCACAGGAATCAAGGTGGTCACACACTCCTCCATGAGCTTTCCCCTGAGAACCGCTTCAAATACAGGCGAGGACTTGGGTAGCACCACCTTGTCACTTCCATTCAATTCAAAGAAAATCGAATCCCAAATCTGAGAAAGTTGAAAAAATATAAAATGATTTAATTCTAGTCCAATCCGACTTATAATTATAATAGCTCTGAACTTAATACCTCCGTGGGAAGCTCAGGCGTCTTATTCATCTTTATAATAGAGGAATGCAGGAATCAATCACTATAAAAATGCAACTTGACAAAGTTTCAGTCCGTCCGATTGCAACCAACTCGCAAGTTCAAGTGAAAAATGTGAAAGACAAGAAAAGAGACGCGTCTTTTTCTTTGTCCGTTAAAGTTTTCATAATTTAACCCTTTCTCCGTCTAGACAGAGTACCGACTAAAAATAGACCAGTGCACAAAGTTTTTTGTTCGTTTTCTTGGTTTAGGGATTAATTCTTGAAGCTCAGCATTTTTCACTTGAAATGTGACTTAGAGGTATCATACAATTAACAAAGATGTTGAATCGCCTTCCAATGACAGAATATTATGAAAAAATATCCATTTAACGAATCCATTGAAGAACTAAATATTTGAAAGTGTGTTCAGTGTGTCCAGTGTGCATTTGTAATTTTCAACCTTGTCAATTCCTTCAATTACTCAGCGCATTATTTTCCCACTGCAACTAACTCATAAGTTGAAATATTTACGTTCGCTTGTTCAACAGGTCGGCAAGATAGTACGGTAACAGATTGAAAGCGTAGAAAATTCGTTAAAGTTGCAAAGGAGTTGTAAAAGCTTGGAGTAATAGAAAAATATTATAAGCAGTAATTTTTTAAATGTCGGTACCGTTCAACGTCTCCATTTCTGCTTCAGGCCGGCTCTATCTAACCATGTCTTTGCGAGATAGATGCTTTTGGTTAACGACGGTAGTAAAGGATGTAACAGCAACAGCAAGCAATTTTAATCGTTCATGAGCTCATGGCAGATATTTGAGTTTAGTTAATAAATGTTACTGTTACAAAGGCTCTACATTTTTAAAAAGCTAGGTGGCAGCGAAAAGTTAGCAAAAAAAATAAACAAGGAATCATATTAGTTTTGCAAAGTGACAAAAATTTGATTGTATTAATAAACAATCCAGTGTTATTATTTCATTAAAAATCCAGATTGCTGGACATTTGTACTATATGTATATGTATTCACTTGGCATATGAAGCAAGGTCAAGGATTTGCAGACAATGTTCAGTTTGTTACGCTACACATCATTCATTTTGATTCTCTTCATTTTTAGAATTCTTTTGTTTTGTTTCTCACTAATGCTCTAATAATTCGATTGATTCTAAATCATCAATTATTTAATGCTACAGCTGGACTCATGTATGTGTTGTTGTTTGTCGCTGATTTACACAAAAATGCTTCTTTGGGGCAACGTGATACAGCGAAAATATTTTGATGTAATTTTTTATTTATTTATTCATTTGTTTTTGTTTTTAACTGTTCGCTGTTTGGTGTAATGCAATATGCAATCGGGAAACGTTTCCCCAACTAACTTTATTTAGTGACCTCTCTTTCCAACAAATAGTTATTTTTTTGTAATTGCTTACTTCTACAACCCATTCCAAGCATTAATATCAGATTACATAGCATAACTAAACGACATCACACCTGTGAAACTTGAAACTTATGTGGCTAACTAGCTTTTGCTTAGGTTTATTATTTTAAAGATTGGCTTCCATGTCTCTAATTAATTTTCCATGTGGATATTACATCCGCTTTTTTATATCTACCTGTAGTTTGTAAGTCAGGTACACACTGATATTTACTGTCGTTCCATCCGCCTTTTTGCCTTTTGCTCCCATTTTTTATGTGGAAGGAAACCGAGTCCTTTGAATTCAGCTTGGGTTTCATGTTCAACTTTAAGTTTGGTATTGGTACGATTCTGATACAACTTGTATGTAGTTGTGGAAGATATTACATGTTAAGTCAAAAAATTCGATGTGTCGATGTGGATGTGGATTCGTATCCCCCAGCCAACGTGAAGCAATGAAAAATGAAAACCAAGGCTTAGATTAGATACACATAGATTAGTGTGGATAAGAAAGACGAGCCTGATCGTAAAGTCGATGCACAATCATATCATATCATAAACTAACGTTTATCACGTGCATAGGCAATTCTTTATTTGGAGTGGAGTGTGGGGCAGACGAGGCCTTCACATTTGGGTAGACATGTCACATTCGGCTAATCGTTTTTAAACGATTTTATGGCTGAAGCTAAAAATGCGATGCTATGATGTGAGACAGTGCATTTAATCATCAAACATCACTAGTATTAAAATTAACTTATGAATGGAAAATGGAATCAAAACAGTCATTCTGCATGAATAACATTAACATTAAGTTATTTACGATTAGTAAAGTAAAGAACTCAATAGCACGCAGCTTCTCTCTGTCTCCTTCCCGTTATCGCTCTAGGTGAAATCTTACCTTACCTTACCACCAAAGCGAAACATTTTTCTCTCCAATATTTTCCAAATGAACACACTTTATACTTTTAAAGGTTAACAGAAATCGACTCGAGTATTCAAAGTAAAACCTAACATTTAGCTACAATTCAACTTTTCCGTTCGCCCGTTTGAGTATAAAAAGAATATGTTGACAAGCAACAGCCTCTCAGTTCATTTTCTCCAGTTCTCCATTTCTCATGAATGCTAAAAAACCCAAGGACGTGACTGTCAAATAATTAGATAAGGTCTGGAAAAATTGAGTTTGTTAGGTAAGCTGAGTTATATAAACCACGTATTTTTTATTTGAATTAATAAAATTTGTCGAGCGTGTTGTGTCCGTGAGGTGTTTGACTTGTTTCAGAGGCCAAGTTTCGTTACATACCATTTTGTAAATATCTCGACTTGCTAGGTGCCACGTACCTCATTTTTATCTCTTGTTAACTGAGAAGCGTCTATCGGCCTGTTTAATTTTTGTCTCAAAGTCAGACTATTGGGAAAACAAGATAAGTGCGCCAGTGCTTGCTTTTAGTCTGAACCTACTAGATTTTACATTCCCTCAATTCCACTCCACTCCTCTGGAATATTTTTTTTCACGCGCTAATCAAAGAGTTTCTTTTCTGTAATTATCAATTACACAAATTTGATTAGGGCTGAACAAGTTGGCCAACCTTAAAATATTGTGGTGCGGGGCCTTTAAAAAAATATTCGTCACTTCTCACGTAAGAGTGTGTGGCCGATCAAATTGATGTGTGATGTAATAATTTTAATTTAATTTCACTGCCAATTAATAGACTTTTCGTTTCATTCATTTGGTTTTCATAGGAGACCTGTAAAAAAATCTTTTTTGCAATCCAGCATAAAATCCGTTCGAGGACGAAATGTTTCGCTCACTTCGAATCATGCTGAACTGCGAAATACAAATTAGCAGCGCATTGAGGACAAAAGCGACAATGGCAAATCCCGCAGCAGTAACGGCGTCATCAAGCCAACCGATTTTCGACAGGGAAGACAAATACGGCGCTCACAACTACCATCCCGTGCCCGTTGCCCTGTGTCGTGGAAAAGGTGACTAAATTCACTCATTTTATTCTATCAAAAACAATTTACACTAGGTAAATATTTATTATTTAATTACACCTCCAATTAGCATAGTCATATTTAGTGAAGTGAGCAAATACTATCGAAAAGAATGTCAGTTGCGAAAATTCTTGCAAGATTTTGTTGTTGAATATTTTATGGGAGTGTTCTGCTAAGTGATTTAATTTGCAAAGGGGACGCCTTTTCCATGCATTGATAAGTGGTGGTAATGGGAACATTATGATAAATATAACGAAAATAACGCAAAATTCAATCAAACGATGAAGATGATGAACGTTATTTTAATTTTGCGTTCGCCTCAACAAATTTAATTTTCTGCTCAGGTGTGTTCGTGTGGGATGTGGAAGGTCGTAAATATTATGACTTTCTGAGTGCGTACTCGGCTGTGAATCAAGGTCATTGTCACCCGAAAATCGTGGACGCTTTGAAAGAGCAGGCTGAAGTGCTGACACTGACGTCAAGAGCTTTCTACTCGGATGTCTTGGGAGAGTATGAGGAATACATCACGAAACTCTTCGGCTACGACAAGGTCCTCCCAATGAACACAGGTCTGTAATTCAAATTTTTTTTACGTCTCCATCAAAATTTTTGTCAAATTTCCACATCAAAGCTGGATAAGAATTTTAACATGCTTTGATTATTATAATATTTTTGCAGGAGTGGAAGGTGGCGAAACGGCATGCAAACTGGCAAGAAAATGGGGCTATGTGAAAAAAGGGATTCCCGCAGACCAGGCGAAAATTGTGTTTGTCGAGGGCAACTTCTGGGGACGCACTTTATCCGCTGTGTCATCCTCCACTGATCCACAGTCGTACGAAGGATTTGGACCGTTCATGCCTGGCTTCAAGCTCATTCCTTACAATGACTTGAACGCCCTCGAGGTAAATCACAGATTCATTTGAATTTTAAAAATTCTCTACCATCTTTGCTGTGTTGTCGCTCTAGGCGATAAATTACTCATTTTCACTTGTCCTTATGATGACACCTTGCTAAAAAAATTCAAGGCATGTACTTATGCACATAATGTGTTAAATTAATTAACTCGCATAGTTTAGTTAATTATTTGGCAAATGCAATTGTTTTCACGTTGCCAGTTTAGCACTTGCTTGTAAGTAAAATGACAATTGTTGAAAGGTTCATATTATAGCTAAGCAAGGTAAACTCAGACATGAGTTGCCTCTCTGATGAGTAAACGTGAAATTTTTAATTTATTTAATTATTCGTGTTGCAATTAAAGGACGCGCTGAAAGATGAGACAGTGTGTGCCTTCATGGTAGAGCCAATCCAAGGCGAGGCTGGAGTCGTCGTACCGCACGACGGTTATCTCAAGGGGGTTCGAGAGCTCTGCACGAAAAACAACGTTCTCTGGATTGCTGACGAGGTGCAGACTGGACTCGCCAGGACAGGAAAGCGACTCGCGGTTGACCATGAAAACGTGCGCCCTGACATTCTCATTCTAGGAAAGGCACTCTCAGGCGGAGTGTTCCCTGTAAGAAGAATCTCTTTCTCTAATCATGGGTTTGAGTTAAATTTTATTTGCAATAAAAAATAAAAATCTTTTGTTTTTCTTTCTGTCGAAAAAGGTGTCGGCGGTGCTGGCCGATGATCCTGTGATGCTGTGCATCAAGCCGGGAGAGCACGGCTCGACTTACGGTGGCAATCCCCTGGCTTGCAAGGTCGCCCTCGCTGCACTTGAGGTGATGGAGGAAGAGAAACTTGCGGAGAACGCGCAGGCTCTTGGAGAATTTTTGCGCAGCGAACTGTCCAAGTTGCCCTCTCAGGTCGTGAAGCTCGTCCGTGGCAAAGGACTGCTTAATGCTATTGTCATTAGCCAAGGTAAAGGCACATTATTTACAATATTGTCATAATTTAGTGAGATTCGGGTCATTATGCGCAAAAAATTGGGATATTTATGGGAAAGGGGAGGTTATGCGAATAAGAATGAAAATTCAAATTGTGTCTTGCTTGCGTATGTACCTGTCACATAAATAACTCACGCCGTTCTCAGTGTGATGGGATGTGATGTTTGTGACGTTTATGCAAGATTTTAGTAAGCAAATCATTTTGATTCTCTTTGTTCGTTTAGAGTTCGACGCGATGGACGTGTGCATTAAACTCAAAGACAATGGACTGTTGGCTAAGCCTACTCACGGAGATATCATCCGGTTCGCCCCTCCATTGGTCATTACCAAGCAAGAGCTCGTGGAATGCATCGAAATTATTTCAAAGACAATTCACTCCCTCATTCGTTAAACATAAAAGGGGAGGCCCAAAAACAATTTTCCCTCAGTTCAGTCGCCCATCACATTTTTTAAACAAAAGACTTTTCAATTTAAGTTTATAAAATTCAAACTCTTCCACAGTTGCTCGTTTGAACTTAAAAAATCTCAACTCAGTGACCTGTAAATGTGTAACTAACCTGTAACAATTTAAATTATTCTATGACTTTAATTTTCCCTAAGATTTAATGTACATGTGCATAACCTATTTGTTTTGCCGTGTGATTTTTACGTAAATGTTGAATAATGAATAACCATTAAAAAATCCAAAACACGAATGACTCTGATTTTTAATAAATAAAGACTTAAAAATGCAAGCAATCTCTTGTATAATTAAACATAACGTAAAATGTAATTTGAAGGACTTTATTTTTTTTGATTCGCTGAAAATTAATAATTTACACTATTTGCCAATAATTGGCCCACACATATCTTCTTAAAAATGAAGAGCTTTTTTAGCAACATTAAACTATAAAAGCCTCATTCATGGGCAATTAAAAGTTACTTGCTGCTAAATACTCTAGTCACTAAACATAATTGCTGTCCCACAAAGGCACCTCTTTAATTATTATTGCCTATTTAGTAATATTTAATACAATTTCAGCTACTATGTTTACAATGTTGAAGCAAGGTTAGATAGGCCGGCCTGATACTGAATTAGAGACGTTGAACGGAACTGACCGTTAAAAAATTACTGTTTATAATTTTTTTAATTACTCTAAGCCTGTAATGATGCAGCTCCTTCAAGCAGCAACTTTAAAGAATTTTTTTAACGCTTTCAGTCTGCTGCCAGACTTATCAATATTGCAACTTGGTTGCAGTCGAGGGAATAATGCAAAGTTAATTGAAAGAATTGACAAGGTTGAAAATTGCAAATGCGTTTACCCTGGACACACTTTCAAATATTTAGTTCTTCAACGGATTCGTAAAATGGATGTTTTTATCATAATATTCTGTTATTGGAAGGCGATTCAACATATTTGTTACTTGTATGATACCTTTGTCACATTTACAGTGAAAAATGCTGAGCTTCTTCAATTAATCTCTAAACAAAAAAAAGGAAAATGCCTTTTATGCGCTGGTATATTTTTAGCCGCTACTCGGTCTAGACTGAGAGAAAGAGTTCAGGTAGACTCAATAAAAACTTTAACGGACGAAGAAAAAGACGCGTCTCTTTTCTTGTCTTTCACTTGAAATTGCGAGTGGGTGCGATCGGACGGACGGAAACTTTTTCAAATTGTATTTTTTATATTGATTGATTCATGCATTCGTCTATCACAAAGATGAATAGGGCGCAGCTTCCCACGGAGGTATTCAATTAACAAAGGTGCCATTATAATTGTACGTCTGACTAGAATTAAGTCATTTAATATCTTTTTTTTTTAACTTTCTCGCAGATTTGGGATTCGATTTTTTTCGGGAGCAATAATGAATTGATTGGAAGTGACAAGGTGGTGCTATCCAAGTCGTCTCCAGTATTTGAAGCGGTACTCAGGAGAAAACTCTTGGAAGAGTGTGTGACGACTTTGATTCCTGTGGTGGCACCTTACCTCGCCAGAAAAGATTTGCTCATGCTTCGACACACTTGCAAAGGCCTGAAGCAAAGAGTGGAGGACCTGGAAGAGAGTCGCTTCGGAAGCAGTATCCTGGCATCACTGGACAATGGAGATGACCACCAGCGATGGAGCGAGCTCGCCGGGATGATTGAAGAGCAGGGAGGAAGCGGCACCCTGGGGAAATGGTTGTCCTTGGCTGTGGAACCGGAAATGGAGATGAAAAATGATAAGGCTGCGGAATTTTTTCAATAGTGTGGACACCGAATTGTCAATTTGAAACTGAGAGTCGCGATGAATTCCGCTGAACCGCTGAGATATCGCCTGCTGCATTACCTAAAGTTTTGCGGAAATCTTTGTAGGCTGCAGCTCTTTCCGGACATACTGTCAACAGATCGATACTATTCCGCACATATATTAGAACATATAATGCAGTTGTTATCCCCTGCAGGTATTCAACGATCACCAGACCCAATCGAGTTGCCATTTTTAACTGAGCTTCAAATGTGCTCTAGGGTTTTAGAAATGGCTGAAAATGGTGAAAATAGAAAAGAGCAATTTTATGGACTGGATTGGGACCTATTTTTTGAAAGAATATTTTGCTCTCACGTGAGTATATTAACAAAGATGGAAATATCGAACTCCATTTTAATCCCTCTTCACTCCTTTTTTAGGGTTATGCCTTCGTCGTCGTTAGTAACTGAGTTCAACACTGCGTTTGTACGTCGGTACGAAGTCGAGACTTTGCGAGTTTTACAAAGCAAGGGTGCGAAACTCAAGAAACTCACCCTGCGAGACAAAAGCGGTGATCTTGCGATGAACGTTAATGAATCTAAAGCTAAACTTGCCAACTATCTTCAAGGTGCAGTGACCCTTCGGACCTTGTCACTTGAGTTTGAAACCAAATTTGCGTTCTTTGAAGATTTCCCCCCTCTGGAAACCGAATTCAATTCAACGGTCCGTTCCTTCATACTGAGAAATGTGATTTTCCCTTCTGGAAAAGGGCTTCAAAATCTTGGCGCATTCAAGTCTCTTTATAAATTGCATTTAAGTTATGATGACAATTCAGAGAATTATGAATTTACTCCAGACACAAATAATATTTTTGACCAGGTTCCAAATATCAGACAGGTTTCTCTGAAATCATTTAATACACCCACAGTTTATTCTATTAATCACCATAATCCAACATAGTTTCAAATGCGGATCTATTTCATTATGAATTGTCCATGTGAAAATGAATGAATTAAATATTCCTTTGTAACATTGAATAAGGTATTACACAATGCAAATATTAGAATCAAAATCTGCATTAAAATATTTTTTGGTTAGTTAAATGATAAATGAATTAATATGAAAAAGAAATGCGTTTTGATGCTTATGAATTCACCCTTTGAAAAATAATCATTGAGATTGAAAATGCTACTAAGTTTATTTACTATCGAACTAGAACTTCACATGGATCCAACGCGATGATTTTTTTTTTTAAATACTGAATTATATACTTTCCTTGACAAACAAATGTAGCTACGATTGCCATTGTTAATTTAATAATAATATTTATTTAACGTCCCTTGATCACCAGATGACTATGGTGATTACAGCAAGGACAAATACAATTAAGTATTGTTAAATTCAACATTTTTTATTTTCACTATTGTATTGACATTGTGACACAATGTTTGAGTTGTTTCATGATTGATTTTATTATATGCATAGGTTATACAGATTATTAATACTTTGAACTACTTTTGTAAATTAGAGAAAAAATATTGGGAATAAAAACTGGATAATGAACTCATACTAGAAAACAAACACCTTAATTTTATCTTTACAATACAAAAAGTTCAACCTTTGCTGAAACAAAATGTTGCAGGAGGCAATGAATCAATTAATTATACACACTTTTATATTTAAGTTGCCATAGGGTGGTGTCATGCTTCTCCTGTTCCCCTCCGGGATCATGTCCTTCTGATTCTGCCGGATGAGATAGTGTGGCAACTCTGGGAGGCAGATGGATATCTTGCTTACCTGTTAAGCAAGCTAACATAAATATTGCAACTTGGTTGTAGTCGAGGGAATAATGCAAAGTTAATTGAAAGAATTGGCAAGGCTGAAAATTACGGATGCATAAATTTTTCATAATATTCTGTCATTGGAAGGGGATTGAACACCTTTGTTAATTGTATGATACCTTTGTCACATTTAGAGTGAAAAATGCTCAGCTTCATGAATTAATCCCTAAACCAAGAAATTGGAAAGTCCCTTTTGTGCACTGGTCTATTTTTAGTCGGTCTAGACTGACAGAAAGGGTTCAGTTGCAGTCAACAAAAACTTTAACGGATAAAGGAAAAAGAAGCGTCTCTTTCTAGTCCTTCCCTTGCTTCATTTGAACTTGCGAGATCAGTGCGATCGGACGGACTGAAACTTTTTCAAATTTCATATTGTCATATTTATAGTGATTGATTCATGCATTCGTCTATCATAAAGATGAATAAGACGCCTGAGCTTCCCACGGAGGTAAGAACTGAGCCATTATAATTGTAAGACGGGCTAGAATTAAATCATTTCATATCTTTTTCAACTTTCTCACAGATTTGGGATTCTATTTTCTTCTCCAGCAATTATGGATGGACTGGAAGTGACAAGGTGGTGCTATCCAAAGCGTCGTCAGTATTTGAAGCGGTTCTCAGGGGAAAGCTTATGGAGGAGTGTGTGACCGCCTTGATTCCTCTGATGGCACCGTACCTCGCCAAACGAGATTTGCTCATGCTTCGACGCTGTTGCAAAGGCCTTAAGCAAAGAGTGGAGGAACTTGAAGAGAATCGCTTTGGAAGCAACATCTTGGCGTCACTCGAATTCGGAGATGACCACCAGCGATGGAGTGAGCTCGCCGGGATGATTGAAAAGCAAGGAGGAAACGGCACACTGGGAAGATGGCTGTCCTTGGCAGTGGAACCGGAAATGGAGTTGAAAAATGATAAGGCTGCGGATTTTTTTCAAAAGTGTGGACACAGAATTATTAATTTGAAACTGAGAGTCGCGATGAATTCCGCTGAGCCGCTGAGATATCGCCTGCTGCACTACCTAAAGTTTTGCGGAAATGTTAGAAGGTTGCAGCTCTTTCCAGACATGCTGTCAACAGATCGTTACTATTCTGGATGGCTACTTGCGGGGCAGTTGTTTAACACTGCAGTTTTTCAACGATCACCAGATCCAGTCGAGCTGACATTTCTAACTGAGATTCAAATATACTCTAGAATTTTGGAAATGGCTGAAAATGGTGAAAATAGAAAAGAGCAATTTTATGAAGTAGATTTTGACCTATTTTTTGGAAGAATTATTTGCTCTAACTTGGGTAAATTAATGAAGATGGAAATATCAGAGGCTGCTTACTTCCCTGGTTTTCTTTCGGAATTCATGCCTTCGCCATCATGTGTTGCTGAATTAATCACTGGGTTTCAGAGTAAGTACACTGTAGAGGCTTTGCGAGTTTTACAAAGCAAGGGTGCGAAACTCAAGAAACTCACCCTCCGAGACAAAAGGGGTGATCTTTCGGGGAACGTTAAGGAATCTAAAGCCGAACTTGCCAACTATCTTCTAGGCGCAGTCACCATTCGAACGCTGTCGCTTGAGTTTGAAACTAGAGTTGCGTTCTTTGAAGATTTCCCCCCTCTGGAAACCGAATTCAATTCGTCTGTCCGTTCCCTCATCTTGGGAAATGTGATATTCCCTGATGGAAAAGGGCTTGAAAATCTTGGCGCATTCAAATCTCTTCATAAATTGCATTTAGGTTATGATCGACCCCGTAAGGACAATGCAGAGAATTATGATTTTGCTCCAGATGCAAATAATATTTTTGACCACGTTCCAAATATCAGACAGATTTCTCTGAAATCATTTAATAAACCCACCGTTTATTCTGTTAATCACCAATGTCAAAGATGAGTGTAGTGTTATTAAATGTTTGTGTTTGACTTCTTCAATTAAATGAATCAGATTAATTATTTCAGTGTATGAAGAACGAAAACGCCGTAAGCCATTCATCATGACATTTAACATATTTTTTTATATTTGCATTGTATTGCTTCGCATACAGTATTTTTAAACTTCCTATTCGAAACACACATTTTACAATTATTTAAATTTGTTAGAGGGGCGGCACTAAAAACCATTTTTCCTCAGTTCGGTTGCCCATCATATTTTTTAAACAAAAGACTTTTCAACTTCCCTTATAAAATTCAAACTTTTCCATCGTTGCTCGTTTGAATTTAAAAAATCCCACCTCAGTCACCTGTAAATGTGTAACTAACCTGTAACAATTTAAATTATTCTATGACATTAATCTTCTCTAAGATTTATGTACATGTGCCTAACCTATTTGTTTTGTATTGTGATTTTTACGTGAATGTTGAATGATGAATAACGATTAAAAAAAGCAAAACTCGAATGACCCTGATTTTTAATAAATAAAGACTTGTTAATGCAAAGCAATCTCTAGTATAATTAAACATAACGTAAACTGTAATTTGAAAGAATTTATTTTTTCGACTCGCTGAAAATTTATACACAATACAATTATTGCATGGGCTAGTTGCTAGATTAGATTGCTAATAATTAATTGCGCAACTTTTCATTTTCTAAGAATAATTAATTACATATTAATTAAAGGGTGAAGTTAATTACAAAGGTATTTATTTCTGATAAATACAATAAATTGACAATTTTGTTTAAAAAGCTCGATAATATTTTACGGGTAGTAGCACAGATTACTTCATTTAGGTACATAAATCCTGGCCAATAGCCGTGACCATAACAAAAAAATACAAAAACTGAAATTCATACACAAGACTAAATAAATTATACCCGACGAATTAATCTTTACGAATCTTATCTAGGTTAGGTTATCATAAATTCATGCTTTCAAGATTAAACTGCGAAAGAATGGAGTATCGCATTTTTTCGAAATTACCTGAAATTAAATTTAAACACAACCGGAAATTACAACTGGGAGAAAATTACCGTTTCATGAATTAATTTTTCATATTTCAGTTTGACCCTTCCCACTTGAAACGTGTTTGATGAGGAAAGTGTAATTAATTAATATAATAATTATGTAATGTCGTGTCACTAGTTAAAAAGCTAAGTTACTCTTAATAAATTTGATTTCATCTTTGTACAACTTAAATTTAAGGAAACTCAAATTCCGCTCATCTTACCGGTAATAAGTCTTTTAGAGTTTGCAAAACAGAAAACACACGCTTCAAAATTCTCCAACTGACACGAGTGTTAACTGGTGCATGCAGCTTCTTAATTAAATGTAAATTAAATTATTAACTAACTCTTTCTTAACTCTTTATTATTTATGTACACTTGCTACTGGGACAGAGTTGGAGCAATTTTGAATTCATTGCTGTAGTGTAACTGTAAACCATCTTATTTTTGTTGAATTAACTCATAAACTGAAATTATATCTGGCCATTCAAACATTGTAATCTTATCATTTCATATCGCACTAGTATAAACATAATAATGACTTAAGAACTAATTAAAGAGTGAGATTAATTAGCTATGTATAAAAGTAAATAGTTGAAATCTTATCGCAATTTGTCACTCAACTTACAAAACAATGATTAAATAAGTAAATCCTTTGATTCCCTTCACCTCGAAAACTTGTCCTTAGGCATCCGTGGAGGTCGTGCTCTCACTTTGCGCCTTGACACTCCAGTTGCTGCTTAAACTGCTTTCAAAATCCGCAAGTATTTTCTCAGAGGACTCCACCGCGTTCTCAGAAAGAACCTAGAGAGAAAAAAACAAATTAATTTTAATTACCACATTATAATGCATTTTCATTTAAAAAAATAATTCTTATTTAAACTCGTCTTACATCTTCAATTTGCTTTTCTATGTAAGAGTCATGGGGCACTTCATTTCCATTTCCAATCGCCTCCCTTTTCGCCCTTTCCAAGATCGTCGCTTGAACCGCAGCCTGGTACAGAGCGCGACGAATTCTCAAAATCACAACGTTCACCAGTCGCCTTCACAGAGTAATCGGGTGTGAAGTTCCCATCGCCGCCTGAGAAATTTATAAATGAGGCACACACACACAAGCCATTTAACGAATGAACATTTAAATGAATAATTAAATAGTAATGAAGTCATGACTTACTAAGCATTAAAGCTGGCACCGCAAAATACCCGAATGGTCCAGCCTCATACAGAAGCGCCTCTTTACCAACCGTTACCTCCACGCGGCCTTCCAGAATTAACGTAAACGAATCTGTAGGTTTCTCCTAAACAAAAAAAAAATCCAGAGATAAAAAACACATTGATTATTACAATTAATATTTAATTAGGGATTGTAATAAAGAAAATTGTTGATTTACTCTTTCATAAAGGAAGCAGGGCTTCAGATCTTTCGTGCCACGGATTTTAAAGAGGACGTTCTTTTTCAGAATTTTGTGGAGCACGCCCTCGGAAATGTGGGCGGGTTTGAAGGGCTCGACGCTCGTGCTGAGAAACTGAAAGGCTGCTAGCGCCAGCTGCGGTGAAATGTAAATCGTCTTCTGACTGTTTCGAATCTCGACGAATTTGGAAAAGTCTTTGGTGTGGTTATGCTTCGCCAGCTTTTTGTTTCGGTTGTCTGTCCACACATCCGTTTCGTCCACGATTTCCGCTTGAATCAACTCCTCAATCACATCCTCCAACGTGACCAGACCCACCGTTTCGCAGTAGGGATCGCGGTCGTTGCACGCTTGGATTTTTTGCACAAATGCCATGTGGCCCCTTTGAGCTGGAAAATTAGTCAGTTTTTTAAAATTAAAGCTGACAATTTTTTAAAGTAAAGGTTTGTTTGTCACCCACATTCTTTAAACTCCTTGAAGACGACATCTAAGGTCGTGTCAGCGAAGACATAGAAGCAGGAATTGTTGTAAAACTGGGCGAGTGTCTTCAACGGGATCTTATCATCGGGATCGACGAACACCAAGTCCTTGGTGTAGAGAATTGTGACAATGTTCTTCTTCTCGTCGCCGTCGTAAATTGGTATTCTGGAGTAACCTGTCAAAGTACAAGATTGAACAATTAAATAACCAAAATTATGTATCATTAAATGCTGATGTGTGGGGAAAAGAGACGTACCCTGTTTTCTGATTTCATTTAGTGTCTCAAAATCCAACTCGCCTTCTAGGGGAAGCATGAAAACGTCTTCCAGTCGCGTCATGATATCCTCCACTGACTTTTTCTTCAATTCCAAAGCTCCAGAGATGATGTTCACTTCATCGGCCTCGAGGTCATTGTGCTCTATCGTTATCTGGGAAAAAAGGTTGGGTTTTCTTCAGTTAGTCAAACTAATAATTATTCTGTGATAAATAATAGCCTTGGAATAAAAATAGTTTTTCGTTCATGAATACCCTGATGAGTTCCTTCAACTTCTCTCGGTTGTACACAATGCCAATCTCCTCGCCCAGCACCTTGTCCAGTATCACGCTGATCACGTACGACAAGGGAAACGTTAAAATCATGATGAGTCTCGTGATCAAAATCGTCTTCGCTCCGATCGCCAGGCCATGCCGGGAGCAAAACGCCTGCGGAATGATTTCCCCAAACACGACAATTCCAATGGTGGAGAAGGTGACGGCGAGAATTCCGGAAGTGAGCTCGTCCATCAGGATCGTGAGGCTGGAGTTGATGAGCACATTCCCAAGTACCAAACTACAGAGCAAGTAGTTTCCTTGTGTGCGCAACGGCAGAATCGTTTTCGCGTACATCCGTTCCTTCTCTGAGCCAGTGTTCGCCAAAATCTTTAGGTCCGTTCGGTCGAGTGCCATGAGGCCCAGAGTGAGACCTGCGAACAACCCCGACAGCAAGAGCAGCAAAACGATGAACACAATCTGGAGCCAGAGTGGCAGCAGCCTCTCGTAAACTTTTATTGTCATCCATGGCTCCGATCCTTGGTGTACCCATGGTTGATCTGGTGACGAAATTGGTTTTTAAAAATATTCCACAAAAGGTCATCACCATTTCATAAACGTTTCCAAATTATTTTAAAGCGTGATTAAAATAACTCTGAAACCTGTGTTGTTCTCCCGCACGCAGATGAAAAAGAAGTCATCCGGCTGGTCTATCGATAATGAGACTTCAACGGTAGCCGACGCACCGTTAGTTCCCACGTGTGAAAGCTTAAATAAACCAAATTTTCAGCTCGGTTAGTAATTTAATTCGAAATTAGCATTAAGTAAAATTACATACAGCATAGGCCTGCGTGGCATCCGCGTCATCGCACTCGGTCCCTCTGCTTCTCACGTCCTTCACGAACCGAACGATCGTTTCGTTTGTAAAATGCTGTCCGAACAGACGAAGCGGCACTTTGCTATCTGCGAGAATCGCCGACACCCCGTTTTGCTCGTAATTGACGCCTTTGTCAACAGCCTAGGTAAAAAGGAGATTTTTTTGCAGGTTATAGTAAATTTTTGCAATTATAATTATACAATTAAATGAGTTACTAATTAAAATAAAACCGTTGGTAGGTAAATCTACCTCAATCCGCAATCCGATGATGAATGTCGTGGAATTGGCAACTTTTTTTTCCGCAGGGAAGTCTATGTGGAGTGAGGGGGTCGGGGAGTGGCGAAAGGAATCGTCGATGTTTTCAAGCTCGTCTGGATGTTTATGAATGCCTTTTGAAAAGAATTTAAAAATTTCTGGCTATTTTTAAACTTTCTAATTGAAACAAATTGAACAATTATTTTTTGCAAGTCAATTAAATTTTACCTCGATTCTGTTTGTGATGACGATTTCCCTCATGCGAGTGAGACGGCGTTGGGTCTGTGGTGCCATCCAACTTGACAATGTTGACGGTGGTGGCGTCGAAGGCGTCTGAGGGGGTTACATTTTCTGGTCGTTGAGTTTCCTGTTGATTCTCATCCGTTATGTGATGATACCGCTCAAAGCTAGGGCTTGTGGTGGTCACTGTGTGGCGTAATGATCCTTGTCACATTTGGTGTGATGGGAGGGTCACTCTGTGGCACTTCCTTGGTGTGACTCAAGAGCGGTGTCAAAGGTCGAATCGCACCAGCATCAACGGAATGCAATGCCCGCAATAAAACCAATGCGATCATATTACAACTGAAATCTAGCCCACTACACGCAGACACTCGGAGAACTCGACAGTAGTCACTTATTTACACACACAAAATTGTACGATTGTAATTAAGTCATTGTAATTGAGGAAGAATTTACTTTGTTCAGTTAATTATGAAAAGCTGCTGCATCTCATAGCGTTGAGCGCAACAAACACGCCTCTATAACTTTTTCATTCATACTTGCTTGCACAAAGGTTGAAAAAGTAAGCTAACACTTCACAATATTTATAATTATTCACCAGTTAAAATGAATATAATATTATAAATTAATTAGTTAGAGTAATTAAATTTAAATATCATAAATATTGCATGCACTTTGTCCGTTTTTGCACAACACGACAATTATGAACTAATTAATATATTTACTAAGTTGAGTAGTTAGATTTAATTAATTGAAGAACTAGAAAGTGGGGATTTTTTTGTGTGGCACGTTCATTTTTAACTAATCACGTCACAGCTCATCTCAGTAACTAAATCACTCATCAGACGGTCGATTTGATCTTGAATTATTTTATTTAGAAAGTAAAAAGAGGCGGGGCTCGACTTGGAGATTTTTGTATTATTGATTTAATTACAAATCTACATTAATCCAGGAAAAAGGTCAGAGTTTTAGTTCAGTAGTCTGACTAGAATTTACATGAATCGTGAATGCCGTTCCTCTATTTTTTCCTTTCTCTCCAGCACAAGAGACAAGAGCAATGCAATGCAATGATTTAGTTTGAGTTCTTGTTTCTAATGGTGAATGGTGATCTGGATTAATTCCGTGTGAAACCAGAATTTGTTTTCTTCATTTTTCATGTGCGTTCCTGCATCTACCTGCGTGAGTGAGGTGTTCCAGAAAATGTACGTAGGTAAAGCGGAAGAAAGGACGATCAAAAATCTCAATGTAAATGTTTTTAGTTCATTTTAGTTATGCAAATGTTGTGTTCGTAAATGACAATTAAATAAGGTAAGGTGCTAACTAAAACTCTAACTAAACAACACACTCAGAAAAGAAACGTCTCGGTCTTTCTACTGAAACTTGGTCTCCTCTTCACTTTAAATTGAACTCGGCTATCTGCATTAATGCATGTTACGTTTACGTTACAGTGTTTATGTATTTAGAGAGAATCGGCTAATGATGAATGAGCCAGCGGCAGACGCGGACCAAAACGACTCCCCTTATGAATGAATAATGAATAGTAACGATGATAATCGCTCCGTTTCGTTGAAATATCCAATGCTTTGACTTTACATAATGAGGGATGAGAGAAAAACAACGTGAACTAAACGCTACGAGCATTAACAAGTTGGCTTTTATTATCCGGAGATATTTAGATAAATAGAATGAACAAAATACATACAATGTGTCAAGTTAAACCTAGGCAGAGCTATTAATGGCCATAGTAAATACCTGTTTTTATAAGTCAAATAGATAAATAATATCGTTACCGGCCCGTTGCGGAAAGCGGGCGATTGCGGAAATGCCATATTGCGCATATGGCTATTGCGGACGCCCCATATTGCGCCTTAGGGCAACTGCGGAAACCCCATATTGCGCCTAGGTCTATTGCGGAAACCCCCTTATTGCGCCTAAACCTTAACATGACAAAACGTTTTATCACATTTCCATTCCATCTGTGTTA